>JBAWJQ010000453.1:0-237025 GCA_037783105.1 Bactrocera zonata
TAAAGTACTTCACATAAAATCACTAAGGCGTGAGTTCGAAAATCCTGATATTATTTATATGGTGGCTACGTCAACTTTTCGCCCAATTTTATCAATTTTCGGCACAAAGATACACTGTTATGAGTAAAACAAGCTCTCTCATTGAGATACATAACTTAAATATTGGTCGAAGAATACCACGTGTTAAGTTTAGTTGAAAGGGGTTGGTCGGGTCCCGAGATATGCGAAATTATTGGTGTCACGCCCATCGTCCAATTTTTACCCCGGCTCTCATAAAGCCTTCCCATACCATATCGGAGGTAAAATTTAATGGCTCTGTTGTATTTAGTTTTTGGTTTATCGAGCTTTTAGTAGTTTTGAATTATACCGTTATAAGGCGAAGTGCGCGGGTTTATCATCCGATTTCATCAATTTTCCCATCGTCGGTAGGAGTTCTTATAATATTTGCGCTCCGCAAATTTGGTTGTTGCAGCTTTAGTAGTTTAGGATATATGTACATTAAAGTCGTTAGAAAGCCGGCCCACGTCTTCTTTTCCAAAATTTTTTCGCTCACAGGTGACCTTTGCTACTGCGATCCCCTGTATTAAATTACATTTTTATTTATGAATTTAGTGCTTAGTTATGGTGCTTTACAGGTTTTCGGTAAATTGCGATTTGAGGACGTGGCAGAGGTCTTATTACGCCCACCTACGATCTCGTAATTTTTTTTAATCAGGAAACCCGCATACCAAGATTCATCAAAAACATCTCAATTTTTACTCAAGTTACAACTTGCACGGACAGATGGACACACAGACAATTCAACCGGATTTTAAGTTTTCTCGTGATTCTGATCATTTATATATAGTATATACACCTATCTAACCCTATCTATCTCGTTAAGTTTTAGTTGATACGTAAACCCGTTATATGAACAAAACTATAATACGCTGTAGCAACTGGTTTCAAGAGTATAAAAATCACGTACCTGTATGTACATATTGATTGTAATTAGAAAGGAGAAACAAAGTGTTCATAGCCTTAGGTGCCTTTCAAACATAATTTGCAAAGTAAAATCTTTCTTAAATAAAATCTGTAATTAATTTACCTAACTAGGTCGTAACCTATAGATGATAAACCTTTAGAGGAGACATTTTTATAAATAATTTGGAACCCACCTTTCTAGTCAGCTGTTAAATCAAATGGGAGTAAAATATTGAATTATCTGAATTTTGTATCCTATTAATTTATTTTTAATTTTTATTTAATAATTGATTTGTATTCTAACAAATGTCGACATGAAACATAATGCTACTATTAGCACAAAAAGCTCGGTTACAAGTCGTATTATAATCTAAAGTGGCAGCAGTGTCAATTTTTAGAGATGAAAATAAAGAAGATTCATATAAATTTCCATCAACATCTTGAATCCTCAAATTTACTAAACCAAATAATATGCATACATACATACATACATACATGTCTTGCCTTTCGTATATACATACATACATATGTATTTAAATATAATATGCGACCCACATTTGGTGAGCAAAATTGAGGGTGGCTTCCCAACCTCGTACAAATTTATACACAAAACTAACTGAACCTGTGACAACAGTACGTGTTGCTATAACGTAAAATGTTATTGATAAAACGTAGAAACGCTGTGAAAACATAGACTGAGTACTCAGTTGTATAGAATTCAAAAACTTCATTCAACTTTTGATAGTAAATTTTTCAAGCAAAATTATAACATACTCTATTTTTATTTTTCTTCTGCTGATACTATTATATAAAAAATCCAAACAAAAATATTTGAATTTTAAAGATAAAATAAGAACTCATATTAATAAAAATATAAGCGGATAGGGCATAATGGCTACAGAAGAGGGCTCACAGACACAAGATGAAATCATACGAAAGGCAATGCTGGACATGGGTTGGGACCCACAGGCGGAAATACCCATGGCTAGCAAGGAAAATCTCTGCATCTTGGCCGAAATGGAGCAGATGGTGGAGGAGAAAATACAAATGCTCGAATCGAACATCCAAACCGAGGATCGGTTGGAGAAGCTGCTGCAACATTCTAAAAATGCCGAAATGTGTGTGAATCAGAATTTGGTAAGCAGTTGCGCCGCATACATACATATGTACATAAGTACGTAAAATAAGACTCAGAAATTTGCGCTGCTTATAGAAACTACTGCAAGCTCATCAGACTGAAGTGCACACGGAGATACATCTTTACAAAGTAGCCGAGCGTGTGCAATCGAAGCTGAAAGCTGACATCAACAAAATCGATAAGGAAACTAAATGCTTCACCGAATATATAGACAACACAGAGAGTAAGCACTATAACTAACGGTTTCATAGATCTTTTTAACTTGTTTTACCTATCTCTCCCTTGCAGAGGAACTGTGCCGACGAAAAAATGCCATCGACGACTTAACTTCGCGCGTTAAATGGGCGAAATCGGTGCTGCTCGAGTGGCGCGAAGCAATGGAAGACACCAACAAAGGCTATCAATTGATTGAGAAGTATTTCAAGGAAGATCAAGAGTTGGCGCGCCAAAAAGACCTGCGTCGGCAATTATTACATAACGAGCTTGAGAAGCTACGTAAAGAATTGGTAAAATTATACGAAGAGCAGAAGTCGTTGGAGCAGAATATTGAATGTACCGCTATACTATATCGTACCGCGCATACGGAGCGTCGACAAATGGTGGAAACTTGGAAATTGGCGGTGCAACAAATGCTACAGCGTGAGCGCGACATACGACACGGTGAGAATGAGCTGCAGAATTTGCGCATCGAAGCTGAACGTGTCTTAAAGGAACGCAGAAATTGCGATAAACACTTGGATGCTTTAATTCAGAATAATCATGAAATCGAAAATAATATCGCCTTGTTGAATGATGAAACTTCACAGATCAAAGAGCAAATCCAGAAACTCATTGATATGACTATATTGAAAGAGAATGAGGTGCCGAATAGTTCAAATAGTTAAAAGACGACCTAAAATTTATAATGTTTTTGCTTTTAAAGGTGGATCTTTTGCAAAAGGATCTGCAAAATCTCTCAAATAAAGTGCAACAACAACGTGTGGAGAACCGTAAAATGACTAAGGAAAAAGATAAACGCAATCAAGCATTGGAAGATTTCAAATCGGTACTACGTAAGCTAGAGACACGCCTAATCGAGATGGAGAATAAGCATCTAAGCGCGGAGCAGCGTTTACAAATGCTGGAAGAGATGAACGATACCGAAGAGAAAGCACAAAAAGAAATAAACAAAGATAAGTTCCGGTTAAATGGTTTGATCTATCGTAGTCAGGACTATTTGGCGAATTTAAAGAACGATTGTCGAAGATTAGAGGTGCGTAAAATCTTCTTTACATCACTACTTTTGTATTATAGTATCATAAGCTATTATTTCAGAGAGCGTCTACAGACTCCAAAAAAATCCATTTCAGATATTACTTATATTGAGCTTTTAGTTAAAAAATGTCCAGACAACCAATTCTACTTTACTTCGAAATTGTGATATTGACCGACATTTGGTTTTCGTTTTTCTTCGAAAACGATAGGCTTTTCTCATATTATGTGTTTTAACCAACCTGGAGACTTTGCATTGTTCTGTGCAAAATACTGACGTTTAGACAACTTTAAGTTAAAAAACTTTAAGTAAAATATAGTCAGTTTCCTGGCTGTACTTAATTTTGACATTTCATCATCATTTGTGCCCCTTCAGCGACCTATGTACGCATGTGATTTTACGACTGACTAAATCCTTTGCGGAATATTAATGATTTTTGTGTGTCTACAGCATAAGTCCTAAGCTTTATCTGAAAAATAAATAAATAAGAGTCAAAAGTAAATGATAGTGACAGATTCCTACATTAGCTCGTTTTTCCTTTCCGGAATTGAATTTTTAAACCAAGGACTGATAATCAACAAATACTTTTACCCATGATCTCACTTCGTCGTATCTTCAAATTTTCTCGATAAAAAACTATTGGATGATGATGACATAACCAGACTGGGTTAATTTTTTGGTCAAGTAATTTCATTTCAGCAATATTTTTCAAAACTTTTTTGGAAATGATTTATGCTGATGCCAAACCTGGCAAAGTCGGTGATATAAAAAAATTCTCTAGAACCTTTGGCGGTCAAGTCTTCTTATTTTTAACTATTGTAACCAGGTTCTGTCGGATAATAAAGTTAAATAATAAATAAATAAATTCCTTTGATATTTGAATAACAATTTATTTTAACCTAAATACGTATGTAAATCCAAGGTTTCCAATGACGGCTTGTCAGCGAGCATCACTACTGTCATTCGAAACACGAAGAAAATGGAAAAGGATCTCAATCGCCTAACGGAAGTGCACTACGAGTCGGTGCGTATTTTTCTATAAATAATTTACAAATGTTTTCAAATGAATTTACAATTCCACTAGGCTTTCAAATGTCTGCAAATTGAACGTAAAATAATAATGTTACAAGGTGGAGACTTCGACCCCATACAAGAGGCCGAAGCACAGAAATATTTAACCAAGTTGGAGGCGCAAAATTTAATACTGCAAAGACGATTACAAACTACCGAAGCACAAAACAAAAAGTTGGACTATAATATGCGAAATTTAACCGATGTCTATAATGCTGATCACAAGAGATTGGAGGAGATGGTGAGTTGTTGTTGCAGACCTATATCTATACATTATAACGCACCGTTTATATTTTCTGATAGCTCTTCAATATCAAAGAGGCGCAAATGTACTGCGAGGGCGGCATAAAACGTTTGAGTGTCGAAAGAAACAAGAATCAGCAGAAGATTGTCGAGTTGAGTCTTCTGAAGATGCGCAGCAAGGAATTTGAGAATGACATAATCGAATGCGAAAACAACACCTATCACTTAGGAAAACATCGTTTGCAACTAAATCGTACCATGAAGGATCGTTTGGTGGAGATAAAGAGTCAAATGGATTTGCTAAATTTGAAGCGTAAACATTTGAATGAAGAAAGAAGCACATTGCTGGCAGACATCGGAGAACGTTCGAAACATATTGATGTCGTGCGTGCACGACTAGAATTGACCTCTAGACTGATGGGTATGAATGAAGATGGCACTTTGGTGACAGCAACGCAATTAAAGGTGGCTGCGGCGCAGGAGAAACAAATGCTTCTAGATGAGGGTAACGAATTGAATGAGAAAGTGATCAAGGCAGAAGAAGATATTAAGGCGATGGAAAACACACTGATGTTGCTGAACCATTCAAACGACTCATACCGCAAGAACCTGAATAAGAAAGTGGATGAAGGTAGTTGAGAGAAAAACGTTTTCAAAATCCTGCTTCACATTTTTATACACCGAACACCCAGAAGGAAAGGTCGAGTATACAATAAAGTATACTATGAAAATAGAGAAATGATCAGTATGACGATCTGAGTCGATTTGACCGTGTCCGTCTGTCTATCTGCATATATGCGAACTAGTCCTTCAGATTTTGAGATATCGATCTGAAATTTTGCAAAATTTCTTATTCGGAACCAGAACCCAGAACCGAAAACCCAGAATCAGACTATTGCAGCATCAAAACCAAGCTCTACTAGGTATAACTTTTTTGTTTGCTTTTGACAAGATATCTCCATGAAATGGATTATCGTCCAGGGCAAAACTACAATTTCCGAATTCTAAAATTTCGTAATCCATAAAACTTGTTCTGATCGAACCTCGCCTTACAAAGTGACCGATCCTAGTATGAAAAATATTTTAATTTGGCAAGATATCTGCACGAAAATTGACATCTATGTTTGTCCAAGCAACCGACAATCTCCGAAAAAATTGTTAGTGTAGTAGGGACAGTATGCATGTCTGTCGTATAAATTAGCAGATCAAACACAATTATGGAAGCATTTATTTGTGAAGGGTATACCAACTTGGTTGCAGCCGAATTTAATATTTATACTTGTATTGATTATCTTATCCATTTCATTTTAATATTAGATCAAGTCTTGGAAGAAATCAAAGAATTGCAGTCCAACTATTGTCTTGCCTTAACGCAACTCAAGTCTCTACGCAGTAAACATCGTCAAGTGGAAAAAGAAAATGACAAAAATTTACATATATATGAGAACCTGGGAAGACAATTGGAGATCTCAACTGGCAAAAAGTATTTTAAATTGATGATTACATAAACATACTTTATCGATTATATTAAATTTCTGAATTGTTTTCACTTAAGCATGGAGAATAGCGAAATATTGGAAAAACTACAAAAGGAAATTGATGATCAGAAAACCAAACTGCAGCGCGCCGAACGCGAAGTCAAAATTTCTTTGAAGGCGGTAAAGGAGCGCAATTTAGGCAAGGAATTCGTTGAAGCTTATGAACGCGAATTGGATTTGCGTGAATTTGAATACCGTAATTCGAGCGCACTTAACCAGCTGGCTGACATGGCGGAGAATGATGACGACATTGGCCCGAAAGTAATACGTATAATGTTGGATAAAGGCCTTAAAATGCCTCATATGTTGCAGAAAACACGCAGCTTTGCTTCATGGCGCAGCGATGTGTCGGAAACCTCTTCATCACGTGGTACGAAGTGCACAAATATAGCTCTTTTCAATTTAATATATTTCTCTTTTACAGATATGCCTATGTCCACTCCACATTCTTCCGTTTCGGAGACTACAAGCGTTGTTATTCAACCTTCGGTCGTTTCTATAGATTTTTCACCATCTTAATGCTTCAACTACCAACATCACTTAGCATTGGCGCGATTATATTTGCAATACAATTCTCAACAATAACATTTTTATTTTCAAATGTACTATATTTGATGATTTTAAAATTGAAAACACAGATTTATGTCAGAAACTACAACTTTCATTAAAGTTTTTTGTGAGATTATGTTTAATCTTCTGCTTCTGAGCCACTGCCAGAACCGCTATCCGAACCACTTGGTGTTGCGCTGCCTGAACGGGACGGTGTACGTGAGGCTGAGCCAGAACGTGAACCAGAAGCGCTGCCTGATCGCGAGCCAGATCGAGAGCGGGAGCGAGAACGTGCTGGCGTTTTCGATGGTGAACGCGATCCAGAATTAGAACGCGAGCGGGAGCGAGATCGACTAACCGAGCGCGATGGTGAGCGTGAAGTATGTGAGGCAGAACGTGAACGTGATCTTGAAACAGATTTATGCGATCCTGCTGGTGTAGCTGAGCGAGAACGTGATGGCGATTTGGATGCAGAACGTGACCGCGATCGTGAATGTGCGGTAGAGCGAGATCCACTACGACTGCGGCTACCCGATTTGGAGCGAGATCGAGAGCGTGAAGCACGTGAACCCGAACCTGAGCGTGAACCAGAACTAGATCGTGATCGTGAACGGGACTTAGATTTTGCATGCGATTTAGAACGGGAGCGTGATTGACGGTCTTTCGTTTTTTGAGCTGCTTCTGCGTTGTCATTTTCGGATTCGTCTCCATCATCAGCATCACCGCCTTTGTTATTATTGTTTTCATTAGTGGTCTGTGTAGTTGTTGCGATCTCTTCCTCGTCCTCTTCATCTTCTTCCATTTCCTCATCCTCCTCATCACCTGCTGGCTCTAGTTGTTTTTCTCGGTATCTTTGCATGCGATGTTCATTGGCATCCAATGGGCGATGTTTGACCACCTATAATATACAGATTTAGTATACGTAGAATAGATATTTCAATGAAAAAGTCTTACCAGTTTGGTATTGCTTGGCTGTTGTCCGGTCTTGACACGTCGCTTATTTAGGCGCACACGTGTCTCCAATTCATTATAAAATACACCATCTTGACGTACAACGAAAAAGTAATTTTCTTCGTAACCCTTGGATGCTTTACTTTTGACATTCCAGTTGTATTCGCGTGCAATTTTATACTCATAATCTTCGTCATCTTTGTATAAAACATTTTCAGCAAAGTCATTGCGTCTCTTGTCCAAAGTCTCTTCAGTGGGTAAGAAGTAGGCAACAAATTGTTCACCACTTTCGTCCATCACACCACGAATCATAGCTTGAGACATTTCTTCCAATTGTGCTGGTACATTTTTGCCAGCAGGCGCAGGATCACTATCGAAAATAACCTGTGCACATGGGTACTTCCAATTCTTGAAATCTGGATACACAGGCAATATTTCCACTGGTACCACATTTGGTTTGGAGTAATGTTTGCTGATTTCATGTTTGGAGTCACTGAATGTTTTCTCAATAGCTTTAATTTGTGCATCACGATCAAGGTAGAGCGTTTCTTCGCGTAAGGACTTCTTAACATTATAACCCACCTTAGCTTCAATATTCTCAAGATTTTGCGGTTGGAAACGCGTCTGTTCTGTCGAAATATATTCCGACTTACGCAACCATGAAACACTGCGTGAATGTTGGCGTGAACGCATCGAATCATGTGGCGTGTGTACATCTTCCTCCAATAACCTTTCATCTGCTGGGTCAAGTTGAGCGTAGGGATCGGCTTGATATAGATCGCGATTTATTAAGTCGATTGTTACACCCAAGTCATGTTCAGTAAGCACTTCATATTTATAGTTGCGTTCCAGCGAAGTCGGATTGTATTGCACAAAGCGGTTGCTGTCGAACGGATACTGCAGAAATTTCAAGTCAAAGGGTATATCAGGAAGACTGTTGCCATATTTCACACGACATATTAATTCGGACCTAAAGAGAGACTGTATTGTTATTGAATTAAAAGCATTTATGTAAATGCTTCCTTACTTGCGTTCGGCCGCTCTAACAGGTCGCTTCTCCGCATTCGAAGTTGTATTAATAATAGTGGGCGCCATTCTTAAATGTGATCGATATCTTTTGGCAGAAAGGCCTCACACCTAATACTTTTATGCACACAAAACAAATATAGTTATTAATATTAATAAAACTCACTAGAAAATACGAAAAATTCAGAAATGAAAACAGTAAACGAATGCAATGCCAAATGGAAGGAAATGTCAAAATCGGCATTTGACATCGTAGATATGCGAATAATTAATCGATATTTGGATGATGTGTATTTCATTATCGATGGTATAATAAAGCTTTGTTATGAGGTAATATTTCAGGAAATATTTAAATAATTATATTAACTATAAAATATATGCAAATATATATTAAATTCTTAACTACTGTTTGTAATAACATTTGCATTCCTAAATATTTAAACACACTATAAACATACGTATGTGTGTAATACCATGTTCAAACCGACACTTAATCACACGATTTCGGCAGTTGAATGGATTATCCCACTAATTTTTCAAGATTTCGCCATACAAAAATGACAGTTCCAAATCACTTCATTGAAATGATTTGAAACTGATCCACGCTAAATCTCTCTGTGCGACTCTGATTTTGCGCCATCTACTTGTGAGCACTGGAAATCTGTTACATTATCACAGCTGATTTAGACACTACAAAGGAAAAAAATGTAAGCAAACAATTTTTTTTAAAGCAATGAATCTAATTTCACCTGAAAATCGACTTAAAAAATGAAAAATAAGCGATGTGAATTCTTGAATGACAATAACAGCTGTTTTTTTGATATTTCTAACGGTAGTGAGAACACTGTTGGGTAATGAAATGCTTAAATGTAATCTAATCTTTCAAATTTTCGGTCTGAACATGTTATAAGTTTACCCAAAACTGAGAACGTATTTTATAAACGTTCTCTGCGCAAAATCAAAGAACGTAAAATTACATCAGAGAACGTTTGTCATAGACAGAGCAGATATAATAAACGTTCTCTGCAGAAGGTTCACGGCGCGGAGAACGTAATAATATTTTTGGCTAACTCGGTCGAAATGAGGGAAATTCACCACTGCCTGCTTGGCAGGAGAAATTTTAACAGTTGCGTTTGAACAGAGCTAAGCATTGAATAAAAATTATGCTCAGAAATATGTATTGCTGTTACAAACGTATGTTAGCTCTTCTGCTTATATTTTTATACGTTTATATGCAAGCATGTGTACAGTAGAGGCCCGCTAATCCGGACACGGCCTAATCCGGATTCCACTGTAATTTGGACATGGTTAAAAACTTCAAAGTTTCTATTATGTCCCTTGTAATGCGGACCGACATTCTTTATCCGTATTCTCTAATACGGATCACATGTTTATTATTCACTACATTCGCTTTTATGCTTTGTTTGACATTCCCGAATAAGTATGAAATGCGACAGAAGAAAGACTTTCGCTCAGTTTTGCATCAAAATGACATAAAAAAGGTCACACAAAACGTTAACTCTTATTGCAGCTGAGCAATGGTGTAAGTGGAAAACTGCTAGCAGAAAAATATGCTGTCGGGACATCCACAATTTCGGACATTAAAAAAATACAGAAAAACTAAAGAAGTTTTCGTTTTTTATACCGTCACCGGTTATACAAATTACAGCGCTGATTTTTGTTTAGCTTATTTGCAAATTGCGCCGCTGTTTCAAAGAATAGGAAGGTGTTGCGGGAACCAGACTAGCCAGAAATGGAGGATAAATTATATAAATGGTTCCAATGTCAACGAGAAAGACATATATGTAACTATCACAACAAATATTTTAAAAGAAAAGGTTGCTCAAATTCACGCCCAATGTTATGAAAACAAAACATTTTCTGCCAGCAAAGGATGGCTTTATAGGTTTAAAAATAGACGTGGTATTCTTCAATTAAAAGTGGTCGGAGAGAAACTGTCTAATGACTCATCTGCCGTGCAAAGAAAGATTCGCAAAACTTGGCAGTCATCGTTTTGCGTTATGAAAACGCAATGTTAAAGAATTTTTCTGTTTGAATTTTTAATAAAATTAACCACTATGTAATGCGTGCAAATGGTTGACTTTTCGATTATGACCACTTTGTTTACCTAAAAATTGGAATTGATAATTTTTGTTTCATAACTTGTACAGTATTTCTCTCGCAATAATAAGTTTGAAACCCAAATCGAAGGATAAATTCAATTTGAGAAGGGGGTAGTGCCGACCAGATTTTATCTATTTTTGCTCATCCCACATACTACTAATATGCCACATACTCAAAAACATGTTCCCTCTGTTCCATTTAGGTACCTTACATACAATCAGCAATCACATGGAGCAAGGTCAAGGGGATGTCCGAAAATCTTGGGTTGTGTTGGAGGGGTCAAGTTTTCGCGCAATTGTATCTATTGTTATGAATAAAATATGTTCCGCAATTTTCATTGAGACTTGACTCAAATATTGGCGGATGCATCCGACATAAAGTGACCTAGAAGTTCTAAAATCTTTATATTAGGTATATGGGAGCTCGGAAGGTAATGAAACGCTATTGTCAGAAAAGGATTATGTGTGAATTATTGAACGATATTTTCGGCCAAAAGTCAACTATTGATATCGGGTTCACATATTCGGTACCTAGGTAGCTTACTTTAAAGGAATTATTACCGCGAAATTTTATTCCGTTATATTATTTATTCTTTATTTGTATACTGGAAAGTGAAAGAATCAAATGGAATTTTAAATAGTGTTATATGGGAAGTAGGCGTGGTTGTAGTCCGATCTCGCTCATTTGCACAGAGTGACACAGGAAAATGAAAATTTACTAGGAAAAATAATTCATAGCTCTACCTCGGCCGACACTACAACAAAAAATCTAATTTCTAAAAAATTAAAAAAAAAAATAGTTTTTTTAACGATTCATTGTTTTCCCAAAAAAAAAAAAAAAAACATAATAATACATTAACTAAATTCATTTTTATATCATTAATATTAAATACATACCATGTTGTCCTGAATCCATAAAACACATTTTCAAGAATTCCGTTCACGCAATAAACAAAACCACTTGCAATTTCGAGAACAATGGAAAGTTTCGCGAATAAGCATGTGCGTTCTGAACGAAGTCTAGGTTCCGACTACTTGTGTGGCAATATAGCGGCCTGAAGGTCATTCATTTAATCGGTTCATTGTAGAACTGTTATTTAGGTACAAAAAAAAAATCAATTTTGAGTACCATCGCTGAAATTTGTAATTTTCAATTTTGTCCGGTTTTTGAGGGTAAATGCTCCTATGTGCGTCGTTAAGTTTGCGTGGTAGGTGTAAGTTGAGAGGACTCCTTCTTTACGCTGGTCGGCTTTGAACGTATTGCCTCATAAGGGTACGTCAACCCTCGCCACTGAGATAACCTTGGGACCATAAAAGGCGTCCTTTCCGGGGGGCGGATAGAGGCTCTGGGTGGGGACCCGATTAGGGAACTAACACGCCGGAGTGGGCCAAGAAGGTGCTAAGTGAGAGTGAGACCGATAGAGCCCGACTCGAAACGAAGAGACCTGAACCAGCGGTTAAGCGCCAAAGGTCGCATGAGGGAGAAACCTCCCTTGGTAAAAAACCGCGAACGCGGGCTGCGCCAACTTTTAGCGAAATCGCTAAAAGCGCTGGCGCAATAGTACTTGGTGTGCTCGACCACAGCAGGGAGGACGGTGCCAACTCTTATTAAGAGTGGAAGAGAGTAGCGGCGGCTATCTCTTCGATCTTCCTCAAGGTGGTTAAGGGAAATCCTGGGCCCCCCCCCCCAAAATGTGTAAGTGCCAGTTGGCACCATGGGCTGCACAAGCTGACAAGATGTGCCGATGAAAGATCGGCCATCTCATATAAGGGGGTAGTCTCTCAGGTGGGGGAGGTTTGGAAGGGAGCCAGACTGGAGGTCGTGGACAAAGAGGATCTTCCTCTTCGCCCTAGGACTCGCATCTGGCTGCCAGCCGAACCTTCCACTGCGAATGAGATCGAGGAAATCCTCAGATAATGCAACCCCTCACTTCCCACGCATGACTGGAGAGTTTAAGTCTGCAGATAACCCGTATCGGCAGACGCTGATAATGCTTAACGCGGAGTCCATCGGTCCTTTCAGCAAAACCAAGGGAGCCATAAGCTATGGGTTCGAAATGGTAGTGCTGAAGGTACTCCCGACGGATACCAGGGCTGATGGCACTCAAACTGCAGATGCGCGGGAGAAGGCAGAAGGCGTTGTGATGGTCAAGCGACCATGGAAAACGACCCAAACGTCTTGGACGTGTCGAGTTCTGGAGGCGGTTCGTCGATGGGCGACTCTGTCTTCAGCCTCGAACAATTGTTTGAGGAGGAGAGGATCGATCATGACATGGGCGCTGAACTGGCGCTCCTAGAGGAGAGTCTGAAGAATGAAACTCCTCCAGGTTAACCTCTAACATTCAAAGGCGGCCTCCGCCAATCTACTGCTTCGTCTGGAGCAAGACGAAGCCGATGTTGTCCTGATCCAGGAACCGTGGCTAACGGAATCTATGGATAGAGTACGAAGAGCCATAAGCTGCTGGTGACCAAAGATGCAGGTAGAAATAGAGCCTGTATACTGGTCAGAAATGAATTAACGGTATTTCTTTTATCTAATTTCAGCAACATTGACGTAGTAACAGCTAAACTGGAATGTGACACCGGAAACGTCTGGCTTATCTCCGCGTATATACCTCACGACGATGAGGTGGTGCCACCTCCCGTATTGCCAAGGAGGACCTTGCCTGAAGCGTCCCGGAATGGTGCCGGCGTCATCATCGGTTCGGACGCCAATTCGCGACACTCGATCTGGGGGAGCTCGGGGAAATTCTCCAACTTTTGTGACCGCAGGCAGGGAGGTGGTTCTCGACCTCACCCTAACCTCACACGAGATTGCCCCGCTGATCTCAAACTGGAGAGTCCTCGATGACCATTCCTTTTCTGATCACAGGTATATCGGGTTTAGTCTAGTTGGAGAAAGTCCGCCTAGAAAATCTTTCAGAAATCCTAAGTACACGGACTGGGAAGCAGGAGGCTCCGGCGGACTCTCCCACGCGCACCGGGGGTGGACGCGTTGGCCACCGCCTCCGTCTTCAGATCGGCGTGCAACACTGTACTGGAGAGCTCCTGTCTACCGAAAATACCGAAGGGCAGAGGGAAAACTCAATGGTGAATTATGGAACTCTCGGAAATTAGGGCGTCCTGTAAATTAAGAAAGGCTAAGAGGATCTCGTGGAAGAGCTTCGGCGAAAAAGTGGAGGACTCTCACGAGTCCTCTATTTTCAGCCGCATTCTCGTCAAAAACCCAGTATTCCTGGGTTATCTCAAGTACGTAAAACGTCAGATGCTCCTTGATGTTTACTTCCCTAGTATCTCACGGAGCGTTGCATGTTGACTGCAAGGCCTTTGCCGACCTTCTAGATGAGCGACACTTGACATGGGCGATTAATTCTTTCAAACCTTTCAAGTCCCCGGGACCGGATGGCATCATACCAGGGCAGCTGCAGCAGGTTGTTAAGGTATCATGCAGCTGGTTGGCACCGATCCATGCGAACTGCATCAGATTAGGTTACATCCCGGGGGCCGGGAGACGAGTTAGAGTTACATTCATCCCGAAGGCTGGCAAGGGCTCCCAAGTTACGGCCAAGGATTTCAAGCCTATCAGCCTCTTCTCCTTTCTGCTTAAAACTTTGAAGAGACTGATGGACTGGTATCTAAGTAGGCGCATTCCGAGAGACTATCTATTGGGAGCGCAATATGCGTATCTTTAAGGAAGGTCAGTAGACACTGCCCTGCACACTATCGTGTCGTGGCTTGTTGGGACCTTCCTTTATATTGAAGGAGCTTTCAACAATGTCCTGCCGGAGGCAGTCCTAGCTGCTCGGGACGGTCTTAGGGTTGATGGCGAGTTGGGGAGGTATTCGCCTGCAACCGGCGGATACAGTGAAGTACATAGGGCTCATCCTGGATAAGAAACTTTCATGGAAGCCGAACATCGAGGAGAGAGCAAAAAAGGTGTCGATTGCCCCATACTGCTGTAGAGAAGCTATTGACAAGAGGTGGGGCCTCTTACCGAAGGTGGTCATGTTCTATGGAGTCGTTATGTAGTGGAGGGCTTTACAGAAGACCACACATGCAAAGAAACTCGAGAGCATTCAACGGGCTGGGCTCATCAGCATGTGCGGGGCATTAATGTCCACCCCAACCATCGCACTCAATGCAATTCTGAACATAATGCCCGTGGACATCGCCGGAAGGTGTATGGCCGCAAAAGTGGCTATTAGGCTAAGGGAATCTGGGTTCTTAAAGGAGCGTGTATCTGAACACTCAGATATCCTCACAAGCTTTGGCTGCCTACTGGATCATCTGGATCATGGAGTCGCCATATCAAACTCCGGCGGCTCCTTCTATGCCCATATACCGACGAGGGAGCTGTGGGTGGGAAGAAGCCGTCGGAGGAGAGGGGCAGTATGCTTCTTTACGGATGGGTCAAAGCTTGGGGAGAAGGTTGGTGGAGGGATTTACTGTCGGGAGCTCTCCATCCAATGCAGTTTCAGACTTCCCGACTACTGCAGTGTCTTCCAGGCTGAGGTTGCAGCCATCAAGGTAGCAGCAAATTTGCTGCTCCGGCAAGTGTCCACCTTCAGAGAAGTGACCATTCACTCAGATAGTAGAGCGGCGATACTAGTCTTGAACTCATTCACAGTGCGTGCACTGTCTCTGGCGGAGAGAGTATTTATTATAAGACTTGTATGGGTAGCGGGCCACAGCGGAATCGCAGGTGACTGCAAAGATGATGAGCTAGCAAGAAAAGGCACCCTAGAATCGTTATCGGTAGAATGGGAACGGGTCGGTGCTCCTGCATCCTCTTGTGTTCTACTACTGGATAGCTGGGCCTCGCGGATGCTTGGTCAACGCTGGGCCAGCATTGGTACTTGCGCGGTCGCTGCCCTAAGTAAGGCTAGCTTCTCATTAGTGGTGGAGCTCTATTGGCATATATGCTGTAAAACTAGCAATCTTACCGGATGCCGTATGCAGAAGCTGTTTAGAAAAAGATGCAGTAGAAACTAGCCAGCACTTCCTTCGTGACTGTCCCGCGTGTGGGAGATCAAGACTTAGACACTTGGGGCACATACTTTCAGACATTCCACCGAACTGGCTGGCATAAAAATTAAGCGCCTTTGCAAAGTTGTATTGGCTACTAAGCGTTTTGCCGATCTGTAAGGCCGAACACAGGAGTTATATTTTCAATGGCTTCACAATGGACTATATCTATTAGTCCACGTACGTTGTTGGATCGTATTCTGGTATTTTCAGGAACAACATATAATGAAGTACTTACTTACCTTTTCGCCAAGGTTCCTAATGCCTGCTGTAAACGCGTACCACCAATCAACCATGCCCATTTTTTGGTTATCGCTATTGCCGAAACTAAAAAAATAAAACAATAAATATGCTTTGTAACACCAGGTACATAAAGCCACAATCAATAATAATGGTAACAGTACCACTTTTTTACTTACACTAAATGTTGCAACATACATTTTCAAATAATATGGAGTCCAATCGGTTTTTCTTATTGAGTTTACTTGCTGCACTCTCTAATATGCGGCGCGTTTGTTCTTGCTTATCCCTTTTTTGATGTACCGCGCTGTATTTCACACTAAGACTCACCCAAATCTAATAGTACATGTCGAATTGTTGCATGGTATGCGTAGAATCCACCTTTTTTAATAACGCTATTAACAGCATCTTTAAGCTTTTTCTTATTGAACTAGCCTACTCTTACAATAGAGTTTTCAATTTCAAGACTTAAAGTTACATACCCCCGTCCTGTGGGGACTCTAATTGGAACTATGTCTGTTGAGCAATCCGGCAGCCTTTATATACTAGATCGTTAACAAAACTTCGCCACTCAAATAATTCTGGCAATTTATCGTCGATTCTATTTCGTATTCGTTACACTGCCCTCCACCTAAGTCTGATCGGCCCGATTAGACATATTTACGGTACCAAGCGCTGCAAGTCGTTCCAGATGAACTACTTTAATTTTTTTCTTGGGTCTTCCGAAGGTCTGCATGCGATACACATCATCGTTCCGCTATCTGACTGCGAATGTAGTGCAGTTGTATGGATTTCCGGATACCCAGTTTCTAGCACATCTGCTGAATTAAAGCGGATTCAAAATTCTACCCTAGGTCAGAATATAATTCTATTGGAGCACCGTATCTCGATACCCAATTGTTCATGGATACCTCCGCTACGGTTTCTGCCTCTTGGTTAGGAATTGCGTATGCTTCATTTGACTTCGTTCCTTTAGCTACAATGCATTCGACACTATTGGCGATTCACTCCGTAACTGATTGCTGACAACCAATCCAATAAAATCTTTGTTTTTCCGTAGTTTTAGTTATTCCCATGTGTTCTCCACTTGGACCATTGAGTAGTTCATTGAGAACTTCGGGAATTCATAGTTTCATCAGATCTCGTAAGGTTTGATGAAAGCATTATTACACCAACTTTAAACTAATCCATAATGCCCAATGTGCCTTACCAACTGGGCTTCCTGCAGCTATTTCTTCTTTAGTGGGTCGTTTGTTTATCTCTTTTCAATATATTACACACCTCAAATCCGTATCTTGTTGCTGTAACTTTTATAGCTCTACTGGATCCCAGTCTGAAATTGTTGTCATTAATCGGACATCTATAATATCCTCCTTGGCTTAAGCTTTTCAACAATCTCCGCATTCCAAACTACAGGGACGGAGGGACATCTTATCCGTATTTCCGTGACTACTACCTTTGCGATGTTCTATAAAGAAGTCGGAACTTTGGAGTTTCGCAAAGCACCGTGCCAACTGTCCTTCTAGGTTGTAGAAATCATTTTAATGTTTGATCTGTGCTGACTTGGAAACGTTGGTCATAAAGGTACTTATGAAAATGTTTGATGCACTTCAAAAACGCCAGTAATTCCCTTTGAGTTACACAAAAATTTCTCTATGGTTTGCTTATTGTCTGAGTATAATACGCCTCCAGTTCCTTATGCCCGTCAATGATTTGTGAAAGAACGCCTGCTACTGCATACCCACTAGCATCTGTATCCAAAATAAACGCTGATCCTGGGGCAGGTTCAGTACTTAACCGATTCTATGGAGTTTGGAAAGTCACTTCCTGTATTTTATTCCATTCAAAGCATCTGCTTTTTTTTCTTTCGTGAGTTCATCAAGGCTACATCCTAAGCTAACAAACTTTGAACTGAATCGTTGATCATAAGGACACAGTCCAAGGAAATTGCGCAATTCATGTTAATTTTTAGGAGTAGGCCAATCTTTTACTGCCTCTATCTTTTCACTTGTCCCTTTGTGACCCGAACAGCTTACTTCCTATTTAAAAGGGAACACTTCATCATGCTTAGCTTTAGACCAGCGCTAGCTACGAGTATATGTTGGAAAGCCTCTTATAAGTTCGAAGATGTTCATCGAAATTTTAAGCCAACACGATGCTGTCGTCGAGGTATACCAAACAGGTCTTACAGTGTAATCCTTTTAATACCTGGTTCACAGGTCAATCAAATCTAGCAGGAGCGTTACATAATCCAAAGCTCATTACAGTAAATTGCCATAGATCATCTCCAACGCTAAAATTCTTCTTTGTATTCTTCATTTACCTCCTATTGTCAATAACGACTTTTCTAATCAATAGTTGAGAACCATTTTGTGCCTAACAACGTGTCATCGATTCTAGGTAGTGGATAACTGTCTATCTTCTTTACATCATTTAACCTTCTATAGTCCACCTAGAACCTCATGCTGTCATCTCTCTTCTTCACAAGTACCACAGGTGAACTCTATGGACTCGCTGAAGGTTCGAATACGCCGCTTTCGCTCAAATTACGTATGGTTTTGATGATAACTTCACTTTTTGGTAAAGGAACGTGAGAAGCCTGGCGGATTTTTGTTGTACCAGTGTTAATAAAATGTTTCACAACTTTGGTTCCTGGTTCGAAATCGCGTTTATCAAAAATGGTTGAGTATCTTAGAAAGAGTTGTTTAGTTTTATTTTGATGGTTTGTTTCTAGTTCCTTAATCAATTTATTAATTTCGCTGAATTCGCTCGATTTCTAAGCAGAGATTAAGCGTTAATTTTGAACATGCTAATGCGAAGCGTGTAGTGTTATCACGTATTCCATTAACGAAGGTCTGAATTTTCATGTTCTCGATGAACTCCACGAATGTATGCACATAAAGAAACCTCTCAATCACTGTAGAAATCTCCTAAAGATACACATTGGTTTTCTGGCGGCGATTTTGCTAGTCGTTTTGGAAGATCTGCTTCCTGTTCTTACCACCAAACCGCCTTTTCAATGCACCGATCAATGAATCATAATTATTTAACTCGGATTTTGGAAAGGTCTGTAATATCTCCCCTGAAGATCATTTTAATGCAACGAACAGTGCAGCTATTTTAGGTTTTATTTTGCAGAAGCTGTTGAAATAATATGCCGATTTAACTGTAGCTCGTGGATACGATCTTTCAATACAATTTTTTCAACTCTAACTCCATCCTCTTCTTTCAACTGTGTCGATAGTTGCATTGGAATTTGCGACAATGCACCCAAAGTCACGTTTGTGTCTGTAACCTTTGATGAACATTGAGCCTCTTCCTTCTCTTCTATCTTTGTGGTTTTTTCATCAACCTCTAATTGAAACACATATATGTCAACACTAATGTTTTCTGCTTACACACGAGAGACCAAACATGTTTGTAATTCGGCTTTTATTCCATTAGTTTAATTTTCAGTTGTGGAAGTTCCAGTTCGTTAAATTTTGCCATTTCATTAATTATCTCCTTGAGAATTTATTTGACAATCCCATTTCGGACACCAATTGTAACGGATTTCGCGATAAATCGTCTACCGTTTAACTCACTCTTGAGTTTGATCTCTGGATTGTTAAATAAAAGTCCCAATTTAATATCTTTGCATTTATCTTTATTTCTTAATCAAACAACTTATTTCTCGAACTTTGAGTTTACAGCTTCTTTCTTATAGCTCTTTACTAGGCAACACCCTTATTAGAACTATGTCTATTGCACAATCAGGCAACTATTATATACTAAATTGTTAACCAAACTTCGTCAATCGGACATTCTGGCAACTACCAATATCGTAGACTAGTTAATTCTGGCAATTTATCGTCGATTCTACTTTGTTCGTGTTCGCCACAATATTCAAAACTACGATACACGTTGTTGTTGAAAGTAGTATTTTGGCAATTATTTGATTTCTAATGTTTGTGAAAATATTATTAATCGGAAAGTTATGACCTTTTAATAAGAAATTTACAAGCTAATTAATTCTACCATAATTTCACCATGCAATCAGGTCTGCAATTAGCGGTTTTTGTTTGAGGCAAATAATAAATACATAGGCCAATTTATATTACGTACATATTTGAATTAACCGCATTAACATTTTACAACAAATTTTATAACTCGTGAATCACGTGTCCCCTTGCCAACTTAATACAGGTATATATGTTAAATAGTCTCTATTTGAGCGATTTTCTTGCTACTGAGAAAATCACCGTTGAAAAATCAACATATTATATTTTATTTCATTTTAAACTCAGTATTATTGTAACTGCCATCGTCGCGAATGGAGTGTTAATCATAAAATAAAAGATTAAAGAATGTAAAAAGTTATTTTGCGTAAGAATTTTTAAATGAATTTGGAAAAAATGAAGCATAAAAGCATTGATTTACCATGGACTATTAAACTGTGTGTGATAAATTTTCGTGTGTGTGATAATTTTTGAAGCAATTAAACAGTCGTTTTATAAAAATGCATTGTGTGCAACGCTTTATTACATTTCATATGAAAGTAAAATTTAATATCTTTACACAATGCTTAAGAAGCCAGATATTACAGGTGACCTAAAGATTGGTTGCCAACTAGGCAAGGTATGTACATATGTTGAGGCACAATTTCATTATTTTAAGTAATTACATCCTGTGAGATGCTATGTACACGTGTGCTCACATAATTAAGTCACTGCATAGCAAAATTACGTTTTAGAAAATAAATTCATTGAATTAGTTTTGAATTTCTATAATGGTATGGAAAAAAGTTCCGTTATATGTTTGGAAGTTACTAAGATCATAATCAGAAAAATTAAGTATAGTGGATGGCGAAAAAATTAAAATAAATTCGCAGGTGATCTAGTAGGGTGTGCTCATATAACACTGTGGAACATTTTTGGGATTATTGTCTGGGGGGTGAGAAATTCCAAGTCAGGGTGATGGTACTAGGTCAGTATAGTAAAACCCTCAAAGGGTTTGGCGTTCGTATGTGTCAGTTTTTTTTTTAAATTTAAAATTTAAAAGGTCATAAAAAAAAACTGACACATACGAACGCCAAAGACATTTTAGTAGAACATTTAAAGGGAAATTACGCCGATGATTGAGGCAAATTTTATAGGAAGAATGGAGCAAAATTACTCTGGACCAATGTAACACACTTATCTGTACAATGAGCCAACCCTGCAGGGAAGTAATTTTGCAAAAGAGTTTCCTAATAAAATATTAGTCTAAATAAGGCAAGGTTTTTTAAACAAAACCTCGAATTCTTTTATCTGAAAGTTAATTTTTGCGGGTGGATTAATTATATGAGCACGGAAAATACATACCAATGAAGAAGAAAAAAGATTTTTGATTTTAAATTAAAATTTAGCTTTAAAAAACTATGAATACAATAAAGTTTAAGTGATTTATTTTAAATTTGTGAAAAGTTTTTTTTCGATTTATCAATAAAATTCAGCATTTATGAATGTGTACACCATAACGACTGTGTGGCTTAATTATGTGAGCACAAGTGTATGTATCTAAAAAACGATTTCTCTAAATTTAAACAAAAAATTGTGTGATGTTATAGAGTTGCAGTATTTTGATAAAAGAAACACCATTATTATCCGCACGTTTTTTACTGTTACGGCAAATCGAAATTTGAATTGAAGATCAAAAATTGTGTTTTTGAGAAACAAATGAAATTGCAACATTTTTAGTTTAAAATCCATGGCATGAGTATGTTGATTCATGATATAAGTTTTATCGAACAATCGAGTGCCAAGAAAAACATCCGTATTGTGTATGGCTAATAGCGTGGGTATAGTACTCCGTAAGAAAGAAAATAATAATAAAATACTTCTTCGCTGCAATTTGAATCTACTGTGATATTTTTAAGATGAATATAGTCTAAAAATGGTTGAAATAGCACTAAACATTTTCATGCTCACCAGGATACATAATAATTTTAATCCTAAATACCGGATTAAAAAAATTATTTCGAAAAAAAAAATTTGAGAATAAAATGTTTAATTCAAAGTGTTGGGGAAATTTAGAAATTCACAACCCTGCTCCGAACCTATGCCTGACTTTATAAATCAATGTTGAAGATATATGTATTAATAAAATAAAGTGCAAATCTTTTCCTAATAATAATTGTGGTTGATGCCAAAAATGAATAAAATGCGTGCGGTTTTTTACCGAATCCCTTATATCTAATAACTATACTGGTTTACTATGTGTAATATCAAGGACATTAATTTATATATAATTTTATCTTGAGTATATAGTGGCTTGGTGCAGAAAATGGGTGAATCCGTCCATGAATTACCCCAGCCGCCATAAACGTCCATAAATGAAATCAGTTGCCTTATTCCCTATGCAAGTATATTCAATATATACATATGTATGTGTGTATATATGCATACATATTTTTTCTCAGCCTGGTATGTAATATTCGATTGCACCTGAATTTAGCCCTACTTAACCTTTGTTTATTGCTTTTATTTATTATTTGCAGTTAAAGTATACAACAAGTAGTTATACACAATCGTTTATTAAATAATAAATAGGTGAACGGTAAATCGCAAGTATCAAGTTTTAGGTTACTGCCAACTAACAAGCCAACAGTGAAAAGTTATGTATTTTACAAAATCACATTTACATATGTAGATCATACTGTGACGTCAACAAAATTACATTTTCATACTTTCTAGAACTAGATATTTCTTTATTTGTCCATAACTGGTGCAATATACGCAAATTACTTAATTAATAGGCAATTGAGTTGTCACACTAAATAAATAAATTTGCAGTTATGTTTAACAATCAATTCAAGCCTTTCTACTCACTATCTAAATAACACAAATCAATAAATCAATTTTTGATATGCACACACACTTTACAAAGAAGTAAACTAGTGCAGAACTGGTTGGTTTGTAATGCTTTAACGCCAGAACTATATCGCGGCCAAAGCGAATGAATACTCTTGCAACCAGTTGCTACAGAGTATTATGGTTTTGTTCACCTAACGGTTGTACGTATCACTTAAAACTAATCGAAATACTTGTAGATGTAGGATAAAAATTGAGATATCTCGATGAAACTTGGTAGGTAGGTTCCTTAGTACAAAAAAAAAATCCCACTGCCAGGCCCAGAGATCGCCGTTGACATATATAGTGCCATAACTAAGCACTAAATTAAGCTATAAAACTGTAATTTGGTGCAGATGATCGCAGTATCAAGGGGCACCTGTGGCCCCGCCCTATAACAAGTTTAATGTACATATCTCCTAAACCACTTAAGCTACAATTGCAAACTTGCTAAGAATAAAATAAAAGAGCGTGTTTTATTCATAACAATGTATCTTTGTGTCTAAATCGTAAATCGAGTAAATGACTTTACTCTGTATGATTGGTTTTGGACCTTAAAGTATTCCGAGGCTTTGATTCTTGGAATTTGCAACACTATAAAATGTTCGGTTGCGCCCGAACTTAGCCCTTGCTTACTTGTTATAAATTTGGTTTATATGTCAATTCATTTCAGGTCAAATGTTTTTTCTCGAAGAGTTCATCACACAGGGTTTTCCAATAAGAGTGATATGATTTCTTTTCAAAAAGACACTAATTCTTAAGGAAATTCAAATGTTTTTTATTTAACGTGAAGTACAATCGATACAATTAAGTTCTATATAGAACATTATTCATATAGGCTCCTCAAGTTTTTGCTGTAACGAATTCGATGAACTCAATTTAAGAGCACTTTTTCCACAAAATTAAGTCATATGTCAAGGAAAGCACGTCCAATATTGGCTTTTGAAGCTTGAAGAGAATCTGGTTTATTGCTAAAGACCAATGACTTCAAATAACCCCAGAAGAAGAAGTCTAATGGTTTTAAATCACAACTTCTTGGGGACCATTCAAGGTTATAATTTCTTGAAATAATCGAATCTCCATACTTTTCTCGCAATAATTCGATTGTTACACGTTCTGTGGGCACCTAGCCCCGCTTGTTGGAACGAGGTGTTGTCAAGATCAACTACTTCCGATTGGGGCCATAAAAAGTTGGTTATGATCGATCTATACCGCTCTCCATTGACAGAAACAGTGTCACCAGCTTCATTTCGAAAGATGTACGGACCAATGACTTAGGTAAATGTAAAGGTTGTTCATGAACAATTTATGGATTTTCTTCGCACCATTTTTGTTTATTTACTGCACCACACAGATGACCTTAAGTCTCATAGGAGAAGATGATTTTCTTAAAAAATCGTTATCAGTTTTAAGTTGTTCCAAGGCAAAATCAGCAAATTCACACCGCTTAGGGTGGTCCAGTGGCTTCGGTTCTTGAGTGAGAACAATTTTATGCAGATGAAAGCTTAAATCTTTTCTCAAAATCCGCCGGTTTGAGATAGTCCCAATTTTTGAGAGCGTCTTGCAATTGACAAATTGCGGTCTTCAGTAAACCTTGCCCTAACTGCAGCAATATTTTAATTTCTTCCGGTGGTTCTTTGTCTTATTGGCACTTGAACCTTTTGCAAAAAAAAATGTACGCTCGAAACTTTAAACAATATAAAATAAATAGCGAGCACAGCGCATGAAAAGTTGCAATTGGAGAACGATTATTGTGATATTATAATGGAATTAATTTGGAAACGTTTTTTTGCGTATTTCTCTCCTTAATGAAACTGTAAACATTACTGAATACAGTAAAAAAAAAATTACTGATCATGACATACTAAAAATGGTCGAAATTACTCTTAGAAATCATATCATCATATTGGAAAACCCGGTACATTTATGGAATATGAAATCGGATAATAGCATACCTTTATGATAATTATAATCTATTATTTTGGAGATATAGCCTGAAAAAGTTGCGCGCTCGAGGTTAGGTTTATTTTCTATGATTGATTTTACATCTGAAACTATTTCTCTGGCTTTGATTCTTGCAAGTTGCAAGACTATAAAATGTTCGGTTGCACCTGAACTTAGCCCTTCCTTACTTGTAATTATTGTTACTATGATAATTGGATCTCGCTTGAAAAATATGTAACAATAAATACTATATTTTGTTGTTAGCATATTGTGTACATATGTATGTGCGAATATCGAATGCGAATCAGATATATAATTTTAGCGAATACGTAATAAATTTATGCAAGTTTGACTTTAGCAACGGGTAGTACATATAATTAGACGTGGACATTTTTTCGACGAACTCGTATAGTAGACCTAGGTGCCAGAATTGCAAATTGTTAGGATTAAAGCTTGTTAGTTAGAAGTGGTCCAGGGCACCTGATTTTATTCATATGGGGCTAAGGGAAGTGTTGGAAAGGATTCTCTCTGAATTTTAAGGGAGGGGTGAGGGTTTCAAGATAAAAAAGAGTTTTTTTTGCGAATTTTTTCATAAATATTGATTGAATGATTTTATTCGGGCCTTTTGTACATTATTAAAGACACTATTCTTACAAGTATTTTCGAAATAATGAAAAATAGACTAATCGGTTGACCGGATTCTAAGGTTTACTGAACTTTGTAATTATCTCAGCACATTTCCATTGGGAAGTAATATACAAGTAGCACAGTCTCCTTATGATATTAAAGAGTTTAACATTCATGCAGATTACGTTTTATCGCAACGCTACATCAATACCCACAGAATTATGGAAAGTTAGTGACGGCTTGGGAAAAATGTACTAACTTTTCATAAGCAGAAAATTTAATGAGAAACATAAATATAGGTCGGCCTATATATAAATAAAAATGTTCGTACTAAGTACTCCTAATTTAGAAATTTTGAAATTCATAGTATGTAAATCAGTATTTGATACTATGGGAATTATATACAAACTGATTTACATAGAAAGGTTCTCCATGTTATGGTGATAGTATATATGTATAAGGAATTATTTATTGACATAGGGTATTACTCATCTCGATTACTTTAATCAGGGAAATTTATCTCCATTATATTGAGGGATTTTCTGACCTATTTTTTATTTGTTGTCCATTAAGGGCGTATTCTACTCTAGAATTTTGAAAAATTCGATTTTTTTTTTCATATGTTTAAAGTTTAGACTTTCAAAAATATGACCTTGGAAGGATTTTTAAAAATTCGACTTATTTGTGGAGATACAGCCGATTTTGTGAGGTGGCGTTCATGCTCACTGGAATTGTCTCCTAAACTTTAAACGCGTTTTTTTCGAAACTACTTTTTTCCACACGGTACCGGCATTATCTCGAGTTCTATACAACCGATTTACTTGAAATTTTGTGTGAACCTTCCTTATATAATCCTTTATCGTTCCTTCCAGCATCGTGTCAAAATTTTTGTTTTTATTATTTTAAAAAAATTCAGGAATTTCTAAAATCAAGCGAAAAAAATGATTTTTATTTTCAGGCAGTCGCCATTTTTCAAAAAAAAAAATTTTTTCGTGTTCCCGGACTATAACAGCATCCCTACTGATTAAGAATTTCTTTTGATTTTTTTTTCAGACCACCAGGAGAGTCAGGCTCAATGTCACCAGGATGCCATTTTTCTTACACCTGTCTCTCCCCCCACCCCCCTCTAATTATTTTAATTTTTAATATTTTTTTGTAAATTTTTTTTTCTTATTCTTAAGATATCAATAAAAACACCAAAAAAAATGGATAGTAAAAAAAATATTGTTTTTTTTTTTAATAAAATTCAAAAAACTGCCCAAAATTTGATTTCTATAGTAGAATACCCCCTTAAAGCTTCCGCGATGAATTACTTTCACTACTTTCGGGGACATACACGGTTTCTGTATCTCAAAAATTTTTGGACACTTAAAATTCCTTCAAAGTTGAATGAAAGCTAAGTGAGTGGACTTATCAAATAAGAGTTGTAAGATAATGTACGAATCTATATTGTGAGTTTTTAGAAAGTTAGTTTATGAATTTTTCTCATAGAAACCATCTTAGTATTTTCTCCTTATCTAGAGAAGAATCCCCATACAAGAGGGACTATTATTGCTGTAAGTGGTTTTTCTATTCTGTTCAATGATATATATGTAGATTCATAAAACAACAAAACTAGATGAGGCTATATTCATATGTATGTGTGTATGTAGAAGTGTAAATAAAAACATTCCTTTTACTTAGCACAAATAATATTCGATGGTGACTGGTCAACATAAACACTTTTTGAAAATTATAAGAAATATATGCAAAATTAATTAAGCTTTTTCAAAAGTCCATCAACATTTTGTCGCCAATTGTGGCTTTCATGAGCGTACATTTGTTCTCTACGTAAATATTCGCGATGTAAAATCTATTTATTTAATTTATATATATGAAATTAACACCAATAACTTTGATTAAGGTTCTAATCAGATTACCTGCACGCAAACAAATATGACACCGAACCATAATTTCTCATAACTTCAAAATTATATGACAAATAATAACAATGATATGGAATTATTAGGAATTTGCACCTTTAATGGACATATTTTGCCACCTACTTAACTTCCTATTTGCAAAAAAGCCTTTTATTGGACATTCAAAACAGCTAATGACCATCTGTGTTGAGATTTCACGTGAGATTTAACTTTCCTATCGAAAAGAGCTCCGCACTGGTACATACGAATGATTTACTAAGATGGCCGTCATTGGCTTAGCGTAATAGAAACTCATATAGACGACTAGGCTGTAGTAGCCTGCCTTTCTATAGTGATGAAAGTAAGTTTCAAACAAGTGCAATAACTTCCCTTCACATGCAGAAAGCTCATTCAGGGAAATATAATTTTGTCGGGACGTTGTAGCAGATTTGATAAAGGATTCGACTGAGTTGTTTGCTTTAATTTAGAGGCAATTTAAAATGGTTTCAGCGCACCAATTCAAAAATAAACTTAATTACTTAAGTAACTGAGCTATTTTTCGAGATAACTACCTGCTTTGTTTATAAGTCTAATTATCGTATATGAATTGATAACAAGTTTCACAATATTTATTGTTCTGTATTGATCGTACTTCTTTACAGTAAACTATTGCGTAACCTGATTCGAGAAAAAATTACAGTCTAAATAAAATGAGAAAATATAAAATTCGGAATTCAGTAAAATTAGATGCACAAACTTTGTAGTAATTTCTAACTTTTAAAACACAGGTATCGAACAGCTGGTTTATTTAATATAGAGATTTTAATACTGTGGTGTTTTCAAAAAATGTATAAATGAGAATTTTGGTAGCTAATCAAAAACTGTTACACTACAAATGCTATCTGGGACCTGCCCTGGTTTGTTAATTCCGCGCTTGTCATGCGACCACCAATGACAACGGATCCAATCCAAGAACCTGTTGCAGATGAAAACATCAATAAATCTCAAACATGATTTGAAATAAGTTGGCAGATATATGATTCTACAGATATAAAAAGGTGTGTTGGATATATATCGTATATGAAAATTGTAGTATGCAAAATTTCTGAATTAATTAAGTTCTGCGGGAGTTCATAATTAACTGATTCACGGTGACATACATACTGTGCCCAAAAAAGGTGACATTGTATTTATTTTGAAAATTCTTTATTTATTCTTCCAAATCAATTTCATCCCCTTGAAAGTAGTCCCCTCCCGATGCAATGCACTTATGCCAACGGATTTTCCAATCTTCGAAACACTGGTTGTAGTCACTTTCCGGGATGACCTTCAGTTCCGTCTTCGCTGCGGCTTGAATCCCCTCTATCGTATAAAAACGGTGTCCCCGGAGCGGTGTTTTGAGCTTGGTGAACAGCCAGAAGTCGCACAGTGTCAGATCAGGTGAATATGGTGGTTGCGGAATGATATGGGTTGAGTTTTTGGCGAAATGATCACGAATTACGAGGGCAGTATGGGATGGTGCTTTATCGTGGTGTAAAAACCAAGAATTGTCTTTCCACAATTCCGGCCTTTTTAGGCGGATAGCGTTTCGCAAACGACACCTAACGTTCAAATAATATTCCTTGTTGACTGTTTGGCCGGTTGGAAGGAATTCATAATGCACAATACCACGATAATCGATGAAAACAGTCAACATGACCTTGATTTTTGAGCGACTTTGGAGCGATTTTTTTGGTCTCGGCTCTCTTTTGGCACGATATTCGCTCGATTGATCGGTTGTTTCGGGGTCGTAAGCATAGATCCAAGTCTCATCGCCAGTTATAATGCATTTCATGACACCCTGGTAGTTGGAAAGCATCGTTTCACACACTTCAACGCGACGCCTTTTTTCCAAAAAATTCAATGTTTTCGGTACCAGTCGAGATTTGACGCGCTTGAGGTCCAAAACATCTTTCAAAATGGTATTGGCTGAGCCTCTCGATATGCCAACTTCATCAGCAAGGTCTCTAATTGTTAATAGACGGTTTTTCAACACCAAAACTTTGATTTGTTGAACGTGCGCTTCGTCGGTTGAGGTTGAAGGTCGCCCTGGACGCTCTTCGTTTTCGACGCTTTCACGGCCGGCTTGGAACTCACCATACCACTTGTAAACATTTTTTTAGACATAGCCTCATCACCAAAGGCTTTCTGCACCATCCTCAACGTATCCGCAGCAGAAAATTGATTCCGTAAACAAAATTTAAAGCAAATTCTTTACTCAACAAATTTCGACATCGCAAAAAACGAAAAACTCACTTTTAGCAGCTCACAAAACGACACGTATCTCAAACACTAATGAATATTTTGACATGAAATGTGACATAAATGTGACTGACAGTCCTACCAACCTAAAAAAAATAATTCTCCAAATCCTTCGACGCGCGCAGTTTAAATTCAAATGTCACCCTATTTTTTGGGCACTGATTTAGGACTATTTTGATCTACTTTAAAGCACAAAAAAAAAACTGAATCACAACAAGTAAGGAAGGGCTAAGTTTGGGTGCAACCGAATATTTTATACTCTTGCAACTTGCAAGAATCAAAGCCAAAGTCAGCCGGATATTGGAAAATCCTGATATATTTATATAGGGGCTAGGCCAAATTTTTGCTCAAATTTATTTATTCTAGACACAAAGATACACTGCTCTGTTATTTTCAGTGGGATAGGCGGTATATGCGGTACAAAGTCACCCGGAAGTTCGAAGATCTTTTTATTAAGTATACCCCTATCTTCCTATTTTCACACTGGTTCCCAAAAAGCTCTCTCATACGATCTCGGTGGTAAAATTTAATGTCTCCGGCGTATTTAGTTATTGATTTATCGCGCTTTTAGTGGTTTTTAACACTACCGTTATATAGGGAGTGAGCAAGCTTATCCTCCGATTTCACCCATTTTCACACTGTCGCTAGAAGTTCTTATAAGATTTGGTTGATGTAGTTTAAGTGGTCTAGGAGATATGTACATTAAACTTGTTAGAGGGCGGGACCACACCCACTTTTTTAAAAAATGTTTCCTTTGCTACTGCGATCCTCTGTACCAAATTACAGTTTTATATCTTAATTTAATGTTAGTTATGGCACTTAATATATTTTCGGTTAATGGGGATTTTTGGGCGTGGCAATGATCCGATTACGGCCATATACGAACTCGAAATTTTTTTTTTGTACTAATGAACTCACATACCAGGTTTCATCGTGATATCACACGTTTTACTCAAGTTACAGCTTACACGGATGGATGGAAAGACAGTCAGTCAACTGAATTTCAACTTTTCTTGTCGTCCTCATAATTTATGTCAGAGGCTAGTTCTCTTTTATATAGACGAGCGCAAACAATTAGAGCGCAGAAGTTACTTTCGTTATACTTTCTTTTAGAAACCATTAGTCAAAATGAATTGATCTCCGAAGGATACAAAATGTTGTCTGCAATGTTTTACCTACACCATAAGTAAATAAGGTCTGGCCCGCTGAAACCGAATGTAAGCGCTGATCAATACTTAAGACCCCATACTAGTTCACTGTTCTTAAAAAACGCTTCGCGGAGTTTCGCCTTTCTTTTCATTCGTAAATCTCCAACAGAGCTCTCATATACACTTTCGCCGGATGCGTCAACAAACGTGTTGCAGCCACCTTCCACACACTCGGCTCGAGACACGTTTTTATGTGCTTAATTGACGAGATTAAGAAGCAGTTATGGTAAAAAAACAACAAAGAATGCGGAGCGATTATAACGCACACGATTATAACGCACAGTCTCTGCAACCCTTTTATGTTGTCACAAACACCGTCACGCGTCGCCTGATCGTTAAGCAAAAATATTGATATGAATAAACAATATTTCACAATAACCGGTGAACCGATTGAGCAAACATTGGCGACAACGAGCTGAACGACATTGCCATCTTACGGTGTTTATAGGGCTAGCCGAAAGTCGATGTTGCGAATAAGTTGTTGCAGCACCCCACCCACATCTTTCTTACCACTTGTTTGATTTGCTTTAAAATTGTCTTGTTGTTGTATTGGATTCGGATTCGGATTCGTACGCTCATGGACTGTTGGGGCTGATTTTTTCGTGTTTATTTTCCGATTTTTTTCGCAAAGCTGCTATGATTGTTGTGCATTTATTATTATTGTTGTTAACTTTGTTTGTTATTGTGTACACACTCGCACTCTCTTTGGAGTAGTGTGTAATTGGTGTTGTTTTGTTGTTGCCGGTGCTGCTGCCTCAGCTTGGCAGATGCGCGAGTTTGAAACTGTGAAGGAAGCCATTTCCAGCTTTCCAATTTAGTTTGCATTTTAAGCTTAAGTTAATCGCCTCGTTACGAGTTTGAAGCGTTGTAGGCTACACGAAAAAAAAGCACCGGCGGGTTATGATTTTGTGGAAGATTGAGTAAAAAGAAGAAAACAGCGAAAACAACATTACATCAGTGATCAGTGAATTTATGTCCTTTTAAGGACCAAGGAATGTTGAACTCGATTGAGGCAGTGAAGACTAAAGTGGTTGTTTCCAAAAACTACGTAAATATTCAGAGGGTTTAGGTGAGTAAATGATATTATAACACAGAGCGAATATAGATATATATGGAGTAAGTATAAAATTTATGCATTGGAAAATGTTATGTTGAAAATATACTGCTCCTCGAGATTTATTGCATCAGTTATTAGTGACTACCGGAAATCTCTAGATTCGATAGAAGTACAGTAACTATGGCTTTAGAATATTCAGAGTTTAAAGAGAAAGTGGAGATTAAAATGGGATTTATAATTAGACCACATTTTGGGAGATGTAAAATTTATAAGAAACCTGTAGCCAAACGTTATGGAATCTTCGCAATTTGTAAGAGTTAAGTTTAAATATTCCAAGGCTTCAATAATATAGATCGAAATCACTATATTAGTATTAGGTTGTCAAAGGTTTGTCCCTTTAACTTTTTTGCTCTTTATTCAATCCTTTATGAAAAGTGTTGCAGTGATCGGATTTTGTTCAAATATGTATATTTGGTTCGATAATCTGTTTCCATTTAGACTGCAACTTCATAATACCCACCTCTAGCGGATTTGCCTTTAACGAGGGTAAACTTTAAAATAGGGCGAATTTCGGCGTAGGTGAACTCCATGTTTACACGTCTATAACTGTTGAACGCAATATCCAAACTAATCATGCATAGCTTCATTTTACAGGTCAAGACCTTTCAAAGATGTATAGTATTGCCAGATATGAGCTCTTTAGCGCTTTATACATAGCTGCGAAATTCAAAAGACAAAAAGGCAAAAGGGGATATTTTCCAACCTAATATAATATTTGGCTTCATGGATGCTATAGGCAAATAAGGATGATTTTCTATAGAATGATTCATATTATAACATGTAACAGATCTTAACAAAGTTGAGGTTAAGGTATTCTACCTATATGTGGGGGCTAGGAAAAGTTTTGAGCCGTTTTTTGACACCAATCCACGTTATTACCAGTAAAACCGGTCATTTAATTTATTTAAGATATTTCAAGTTGGACAAAGTCACTGAGGACTTTACATGGCGTCTTGAAGAGTTACAGTACCTGGTTTGGTAATTCCGTTCATGCCATGCTTCGACCATTTTTATATGAGAAGTGTTTTGGTTAAAAAAATTTTATTATTTTTGCCCGTAGTATAAGCTGGTGGGTGCGGGGCCAAGGTCACTTTTTAAAACAATTCAAATTGCAGATTTTCTCATCTATGTGATCTTCTGTACAAAATTTAAGTTTTGAGCTTAAATTATAACTGTGGCTCATCTGCTTACCTTAATAAGTTTTATTAAGACATCTAAATTTTTAGATTAGAGTCGCTTGCCTGGACAGACAGACTAACAAATCCTCATCGTTTTAATATACTATTAGATCAATCTCGATTAGTTTTTAGTGTTACAAAATACCGTTAGGTTAACAAAACTATTATTCTTTACACAATATTTTGCGAGAGTATACAGAGTGATTAATATTCAAAAAATTAATTCAGCTCTCGCTGTTATGTCATAAAAAATATAAACTTATATTATTAAAAGCTCATACTAAATACTCGTACAAAAAGTGCGGAAGATCGTGTCTACTGGCTCATAAAACATTAGGGCATTTTATCTCAAAATATTCACGCTCATAATTAGCTTATTTCACAGTTCGTAATGAAAATGTTTTCATTTCGTTGTAAATAAGCTTAAGTTCAGTACGAGGTGTATCTAATTTGAATTGCCGGTCTATGACGTACACTCTAGCTAAATACCCTATTTTGTATACATTCATATGTACCGTTTATAGTATTTTCGGTAATGAAAAAGAACAACATGGAAATGTAGAATTAGTTATAATATGGATTATACTATTAAAGCACACAAAAAAGAAATTAGTTTTTAATTTTTAAAAAGTTATTTTATTTAATTTTTTTAAGTAAGTTTTTAAGGAAAATTTAACTTTCTTGAACATGACACATGCGCACAATTTGTGTAAAGAAAACAGAGCTCAAATATAAGGAGCAAAGAAGAAAGAGCCGAGACATCACGAACATTACTTAAAGAAAATGAGTGATTGTCGATAAAGTCCAAATTTAACCCTAAAATTATATTTAAACTTAATGGTAAATTAATGCCACACTGGAATAATTGTTATAGAGATTTTATATTCACTTTCCCATTACATTTCAATCGATGTTTTCACAACACCTCTTAGATACCACAAAAATATTCCAAGAAACCGAAAGAAATTGGCTTACAAATTCACTTTAGGGTACTTTTTAAATTAAACCACCATTTTGGAACTTAATGGTAATTTGAAGCTAAGTTATGAATCTATATGTTATCCAGAAGTATGAAACTACAAAAATTTCATATAATTATCCAGACCGTAGTAAATGTAATTGAAAATAAGTGTTCAGAGCTTTAGTTCGGCATCATTAGTATCGTTCAATACCAAAATAACCAAGAATACCTGGAAATAAGAGGTGTAACAAGAGAGCGTTAGTTTATGTAAAGGAATTTCCGTAAATCTTTGGTATTTTACAGCTAAAGTTTAAAATTTTGCCGAACTGCCGATATCGATTCACTATAGGATTCGCTACCCTGTCATACAAGCAGACCGATAAAATTTAAGTTAAAAATTTTTCTTTTATTTGAATTTCATCAAATAATAAGAAAAGCATCTGTCAAGGATATCAAAGCTTCAGGGCAGCCGAAGTAAACTTGTTTTCTTGTTATTATTGATGTAGTATTACTGAAAGTTATGACAAATTTGCAAACAATTTATGTGGATATACCTAATGAGATATCGTACGTCATAGGTCATAAATATGTTACTCTTGACTCATATGCAATGTGATTTATAGTAATTATCGGTTAAGGTAATTATAATTTTTTAAAGTGCCGGCATAAGCAGTCAGTATATTTTTAAAATTATAACAGCTTTGCAGACAGTCGCCCTGTCCAAAAACTCAGAGGAAGTGCGACAAGTTTAAAAATCTTATTCTATTTATTCATTTTTACCTCGAATTTGCGTTGAAAGCACAAAAAAAGTATGTGTATGTATGGGTGCAGAGTCCCTTACAAATTCTGGTTATGGCTGCAGCCGAGCGCATACAAACATACAAACCAATGTACATGAATAAAGATGATTGTTTGTTTAAAGTCAAGCTTTCTTGCAGGTAAGGAGAAGATGAAAACATGTAGTGATAAAATTATACCATTAAGGTGTCGATACTTTTACTTGGAAGATGTTGAAGAAGAGATATCGAAGCCAGCAGAGGATGGCATGCCAAGTATTGTCACCTACTTACTCTTACATCGACATTTATTGGAAAAAGAAATTAAAAAAAAACAAAAAAACGTTAATTTCGGCTACACCAAAGCTATAATACCCTTCATAGGTGCATTTCTTACAACATAAAAAAGTTATATAAAGGTTCTTAGCTTGATTTACTTCGGCCAGTGCTGCCTTTGACAGTAATCTGTGCTAAATTTCGTAAAATAAATATATTGTCAAATATTAAAGTGGTTCATACAAGGAGTTCATATTTACCAATCGTTTGTATAGTGGCTAATCTTATATATAGTTAATCGAAACAGACGCCTCCGGCAAATTTGGAACTCATTGGGGAAAGAAGGAAAGGTATCAAATCTTAGGAACTTTAAATAATGACCATATGTTTTTTTTAACTTTATTTCTTACCGAAATTCAACTGAGGTGATGTAGGTGTGTATGACAGTATCAAAACAATCTCTTGGAATATAATTCTGCGTGTTTCAGGGCAAATTATAAAGTTTAAAGTTGTTTTGACTTTTCACAAATATTTCAGATATATATTGTAGTAATTTGATAATACCAATTGCACATGTCATGAATTTTTGAATAAAGAGAAAAAGGTCGAAAACTGAAGACCCAATATTTGTTATCAAATTTAGATCTACATTGTGTTGGGAAAGAAAACGGAGTGAATGCATATTCCAAAACTCTTAAAATACTGCTTTGCTCTTCAAGAAACCGTTTAAAAAACTAAAGCAGGTCTAATAAACTTGTTTGCTAAATCAAATAAAGTAATTTCTCAGCTTTGCATAATGTTCTTCACATAAAATAAAATTCTTTTTGTTTGTTATTTTAATGTTATTAGAGATGAAATGAATTATACATAAAACAGCTGCTCGTATTAATACATAAATCAATGTGTAATATTGTAATACAATAATAAAACAAATAAGGAAGTGTTAAAGTCGGGTGCAAGAATCAAAGCAAGGGAAATACCTTAAAGTGTAAAATGTAAACCAGAGGATCGGAATCCAAGCAGTTTAATATATACATATACTTTAAATAATACTTTAAATAACTCATACACTGACCGACATATTAGGCATACGATTTGTTAGAAAAACGAAATTATATGTATTATATGAGAGTGAAGGTAGCATCGACCCGTTTCTATTTATTTTTGCTCATCAGGTTAAATTTTTTCCAAATTTTATCCTTTTCAAGCACAACAATAAACAGCTATGAGTAAAACATGTTCTCTATTTTTCATTGGGATAATTCACATATTGGCCGATATATGTATGCGGTATAAAATCACCTGAAAGTTCGAAAATCATTATATTAGATATATAGAGACTCAGGGAGGTATTGACCCGATTCAACCCATTTTTGATACACAGAATTACTATTGTCAGGAAAGGATTTTGTCTGTATTTCAGTTGTATATCTCACACACTGACCGATATTTTTGGTTATATTCCGATTTCATTCATTTTCACATTGCCGGTAGGAGTTCTTATAATATTCCAGCTTAATACCACCAAACCACCAAACCAAATTGGTTGTTGTAGCTTCAGCGCTTTTTCCCACATCTGGCCCTTGCAACTGCGATACCCTGTGTCAAATTACAGTTTTATGTCTTAATTTAGTGCTTAGTTATGGCACTTTATATGTTTTCGGCGGCAGTGGTCCGATTAATTTTTTTGTACTAAGGAACCTAAGGAAAGTTACATGTCTCAATTTTTACTCAAGTTACAGTCTGCATGGACAGATGGACAGACAAACATTCACCGGGATTTCATTTTTTCTCGTCATCCTGATCATTTGTATATACTATATATAACCCTATACCTATCTCGACTAGTTTTAGATGATACGTACAACCGTTAGGGGAACAAAACTATAATACTCTGTAGCAACAGGTTGCAACAGTAAAAATATTGGAATTAAATAATGATAAGGCCGCTGCGTGAGTACTGGGAGAGTAGAAATCCACAAAATGACCCTGAAATTAACAAATCACCATGGCTGCACTACAAACCCATTCAAATGCTGCTATTCTGAGAACACTCGGTTTTTTTCGTATCGGTATTGCAATTCATTGTGTTTGTTGTTTATTGACATATGCTTATATTGCTTAGGAACTGAATCATAATTAGACTGAACACCTTCGAAGATAAATATGCAAATGCGGCGCGTTGTTTGGGTGCTCAGACGAAAGTTCCCACCGCGAGCCATGCAAAATATATAATTGCTTACTTAGCTCATTTGCTTGAACGACATAGTCAATTAATGTGCAATTAAGGAGGCAAATAAAAAATGTAATTGCTTACACATTTATTGGTGCTGGGCCAGGTTTTTCTTATATACGCAGCTGTGATGGGCGGCATGTTGTTATAGGCAAATGATTTTGTTAGACTTAATTCCATTTTTAACAGTTGTTGGTCTTCAAGGAAAGCCTTTTCGAGGCAAAGATAGATTTGACATTAGATGTCGAAGCGCTAGTGCCGTTAGAAACTAAATATTGTACTTTTACGTTTTTTTTTTTTTTTTGCTAGATAAGTCATTTGTATTAATAGATTTTGAACAAGTGTTACGAGTGATGCAGTTTTTGTGTAAACTATGACTGATAATTACAATTATATTTTAATTATATGTAAATATTAGATTTCTATTAATTTGTTGTGTTGCTTATACTCTCACACCATATTGCATAGAGTAGAATTGTTCTAGTCTCCTAACGGTTGTTTGTAACACTTTCAACAAAACGAAATATATTAAGTTACTTATACATATGTATATGGTATTTATATACATATAATTTACATGTACATATAAGTTTATGTATGAAATTGTCAAGATGAAACAATTGCGTCTGCGTCTGTTTGTTTGTCGAAGCGAGCGATAACTGGATTAAAAATTGGGATATACATATTAATGAACCTTATTTGATATTAACGGTCAGTATGGTATGTGTGCTTTTAAAGATTTTTGAAAAGTGTGTGTGGTCTTGTCTCTAGCATAACCTCTATTTTATTTGTTATTGATTTTGGAGAGGTTTCGCCGTTGAAACTGGACTGAGCGCTGAACTCTGAATAACTGACTTTTTTCAGTTATTGTTTTTTCATTATTTTATTCGACAATTCAAGACCATTAGCTTCAGACTGAGTGTTATTTACTAATTTATTAATTATTATTAATAAAAAAAACTTAACTTCGATTGCACCGATACGCGAACTAGTCCACCAGTTTATTCTAAAGTTTTGCTCACGTTCCTTTCTACTTAAGAAACTGCTCATTTGTTTGAACCTCCAAGAAATTTACATCGTCTTATTGCTTAAGGCAATGGTACAATCTTCGAAGAAATTGTTCAAATTGGTTCACTATAGCATATAGCTACTATAAAAACTGAAATGAAGTGCTTGTGTGAAAAACTTTTTCATTTGACGAGATATATTGTACAAATTTGGCATAGAGTATTGTCTAAGGCAACGCTACAATCTTCAAATATATTATTCCGATTTGACCATCATATAGCTGTATATCCGTTTTATAAGAAATCTTCTTTATTTGTGAAAGGATTATAGCTTCGGTCCAATCGATGTTAACGATTCTTAAATGTTTGTAAAAGAAAATTAATTCGACATCTTTGCATCGTCCTTACAAACAGTTTTGGTGGTTTGAATATTTTTGAATGCATTTTGTCCAATGCTCAGTATTAAGGTCGACGAAATAGGAAAGAGTTCTGACAAATTTCCGATCCCTAATAATAAAATGTTTAAGCACATCGGGCACTTCCTAAGCCATATCGACGTAGCATTCCAAAAGTAGTTGTCATGCGTCCATATTCACATAAAAGCTTGGGAGGTGTATTCACATTAATTGTACTCGCACGTTGTATAGTACGTTATTTCACTTAGTATGAAATTATAAAGAAAAGATTCATTCATATTCATGGAAGTGGAGCATCCAAAGAACAAAACAAAAACAAAAACAAACTGAAAAAACCTGTATTTAAACTACCTGTTTGCTTAAAGTTTACTGACTTTATGGCCAACTACGTTTGTGTGTGCGCGTGTGTGTATGTAGCAGTTATTGGCCACAAAATAAACATAAAACACGTGCTTTCATCTCTGCTGACTTTGATTTATTGTTTTCGGCTTGGTGGAACTCAAACTCTCCGAAGCACTTCGATATACTCGTCTTCAAATTCTAGAACTTTTTAAAACTGCAGTTTGTAAACATGTGTTTTTTCCACATATACGATATGTTGTGTGCATATGTACTATATGTCGACCTTTTTTGTTTTATTTCATTTATATTGTTATCGATTAACATTAATCGACTACAACAGTCGGGCTTACATCAATCAACGCAGCAAATAAATTACTTGTGAGAAAATGAACAACAATTTAAACTATAAACGAGAACAAAAATATATATTTATAAAAAAAAAGTAAGAAAGGGCTAAGTTCGGGTGTCACCGAGCATTTTATACTCTCGCATGATAAAGTGATAATCGAGATTTCATTATCCGTCATTTACATATTTTTTTATTTTGCTGTAAAATTAATTAGATTAGTAGTTCCTGAGATATGGTTTTTGGTCCATAAGTGGGCGACGCCACGCCCATTTTTAATTTTTAAAAAAAGCCTGGGTGCAGCTTCCTTCTGCCATTTCTTCCGTAAAATTTAGTGTTTCTGACGTTTTTTGTTAGTCGGTTAACGCACTTTTAGTGATTTTCAACATAACCTTTGTATGGGAGGTGGGCGTGGTTATTATCCAATTTCTTCCATTTTTGAACTGTATATGGAAATGCCTGAAGTAAACGACTCTATAGAGTTTGATTGACATAGCTGTAGTAGTTTCCGAGATATGTACAAAAAACTTAGTAGGGGGCGGGGCCACGCCCACTTTTCCAAAAAAATTACGTTTAAATATGCCCCTCCCTAATGCGATCCTTTGTGCCAAATTTCACTTTAATATCTTTATTTATGGCTTAGTTATGACACTTTATAGGTTTTCGGTTTTCGCCACTTTGTGGGCGTGGCAGTGGGCCGATTTTGCCCATCTTCGAACTTAACCTTCTTATGGAGCCAAGAAATACGTGTACCAAGTTTCATCATGATATCTCAATTTTTGCTTGCACGGACGGACGGACAGACAGACATCCGGATTTCAACTCTGCTCGTCACCCTGATCACTTTGGTATATATAACCCTATATCTGACTCTTTTAGTTTTAGGACTTACAAACAACCGTTATGTGAACAAAGCTATAATACTCTCTTTAGCAACTTTGTTGCGAGAGTATAAAAAGTAATTTTTTTTCCGATGCAAATTTCGCTTTATAAAAATAATAATGCCAGTTTAAAATTTCAGCTGTAAAACGTGACAACAAAATATTTTTAAAAAATGCTTATTGATGAAGCAAATTGAACGAAGTTTTCTCTGCGCTTTTGTTGTTGGGGGTCGATATTAACCTAGACAAATGCGCATCCGTCCTTCTTTAAACAAGATATGTATACGTAAAATATATATGTATATAGTACATATGTATATACTGAGAATTTTTTATTAACTTCGGAACAGTATAAACATTTAATACTTGTTCAATAAGAATAGATTGTATTTTAATTGAGAAATAAACTTTTTTATCTTCCGTTACCTACAAGGTGCGTTACAAAGTAAACAGGACTTTTTGAAACTAGCGCCATCCATATTGCGACTGGTGTGTTAGAATATGCTATCTTTATTTACTCGTATTGTAAATTTATTTAACATTTTATCTATTGGAAGTGAAGTTATTGCGTTTTAAGTGTCAGTATGTTTGTGTTATCGGTGGGAAAATGAGCTTCGAACAAAGAGCCAACATTAAATTTTGTTTTATAATTGGTAAAATTTTGACCGAAACGTTTCAATTGATGAAACAAGCTTATGGCGATGATTGCCTATCTCGTAGCAAAGTGAACGAGTGGTTTCAACGTTTTCAAAGTGGTCGTGAGGACATAAATGACGATCAACATTTGGGCCAATCCAAATCCGTGATCACCGGAAATTCAATCGAAACTGTGCGTGAATTCATCAAAAATCAGCCGAAATCATCATTGAAATTCATGGAAATGAAATGAAACATCTCCGCACATCGATTTATCGCATTTGGGCTTACGAAAGGTGTGTGCACGGTTTGTTCCGCACAAATTGACTGACGACCAAAGATTGCTCAGAATTCAACATTTGAAGGACGATTATTTGACCAAAAATTATATTTTAACCATTAACCACACCCGTATTCACCTGATACGAGGGCTGCTATATATATTTCTGGCCTAATAATGAAAACAGGAATATTTATTAACGAAAATGGTTTTACTGTTTTTCAAAATATTCTCCATCAAGATTTATACACTTCTTCATGCGCTCAAACCAATTTTCGAAACACTTTTTCCACTCCGATTGAGACACCACCAAAACATAGTTTTTGAATGCTTCAACAGCATCTTCTGGCGACGAAAATCGTTGACCACGCATTATTTTCTTGATATGTGGGAATAAAAAGAAGTCATTGGGTGCCAAGTCAGGGCTGTATGGCGGATGACCCATCAATTCGACGTTTTGGCCGACGTTTGGTCAAAAAGGCGCTGGTTTGAGCCGATGTGTGAGAGCTCACATTGTCATGGTGCACAATGATTCGTCTTCTCTTGTTCGTTTTTCGAATTTCTCCGAAGACTTCAGGCAAACAAATGGTGGTGTACCACTCAGAATTGACCGTCCTACGTTGCTCAAGCGGAACTGTCGCCACATGACCAGTTTTGCCGAAGAAACAGGCGACCATTTGCTTCGAAGTGCTTCTTCCACGAACAACTTTGGTGGATTTGGCTCGTCTTGGAAGACCCACACGGTCGATTGCTGTTTTGTTTCAGGCTCATACGCATAGATCCATGATTCGTCACCTGTGACGATCTTATAAACGGCTTTTGAAGCACCGCGATCGTATTTTTTCAGCATTTCTTTACACCAATCCACACAAGCCTTTTTTGGAGCGATTGTCAAATTGTGCGGGATCCAACGAGAACAAATCTTTTTTACGGCCAGGTGTTCATGCAATATCGAATGTACGCTGGTGGGAGAAATGCAATAGACATGCCTCTATCTGAAGGTATGTTACATGACGGTCTTGCATTATCAGTTCACGTACGGCATCGATGTTTTCTGGCACAACGGCTGTTTTTGCACGACCTTCGCGGAATTCGTCTTTGAGCGAGTGTCGGCCACGATTGAATTCGTTTCACAGTGCTATAGGATGGTGCTTCATAGCCATACAAAGATTTTAGTTCATCGATGCACTCTTGTCGTGATAATCCACGTCGAAAGTTGTAAAAATGATCGCACGAATATGTTCACGAGTTAATTCCATTTTTTGGCCGAGATGAATTTTTTAATTCCCTGTAAATAAAACAATTCACCATTAAATGACAAAACGTTCTGAGTGATGTTATGCTAAAAAATGTCAAACTTTCCAATGGAAATGTCAGATTGCACCTGGCAACACTTAGTGTTGTCTAGGCCAGAAATATATATAGCAGACTACGTATGGCACCGTGCGACTTCTTCATTTTCGGGGAAATGCATTTGCCCATGAAAGGAAAGCGTTATACAGACGTAGAGGTCATTCAAAAAGCTTGCACCGGCATACTGGCGGCCACACCGGCCAACACTCGTTCGACATGCTTTTGGACCGTGCAAAAAGCTGTATTGAAGCCGAAGGTGTGATTTAAATAAATTTTGAATAAAATAAATTGATTTTGCGAAAAAAACATTTGTTCGATTTTGTTTTTAAAGTCCTGTTTTCTTTGGAAAACACCTTCGATACCGCAAAAAGTACCGCTATATATTGTTTTTAAATATGCGCAATGCTTGGAAATTTTGAATGGTAATTTGTGCGTGGCCGCAGGTGTATAGTACTATATACCTCCAATGCATACGAAGATGATATTGTGGAAGAAAATATATTTAATGCCAAATACAAATTGTATTAATATATTAAATATAAATATATGGACTTATCGTGAATACCTTACTTGTGTATTTGTAAATGAGTGCTAAAATGTTAAAAGAATGCATCATGTCATAGAATCTGATGACGTACTATTTGTTTCACACTAACACAAATGCGAGTTTTGAACTTTTTTTTAGAAATTTTTCATGTATTTGGCTTGCTAAAGAATATGTGTAGAATGTTTGACTAACATTTCGTGGTTGTGCATTCGAAACTTCACTAAAGGGAAGCTTATATTTTTAGGCAAATTTAAGGAACACTCTAAAGCTATGGGCTTTTAAGTGGTGACAAGACTTCTAAAGTAGTTTTAGTGCTCCATCGGATGCTTCTGGATAGTACTTCATCCGAAACTGTGCCTGGATCTGTGGCTTAATTCCTTTACAGAAAGTGAATGAAAAGAATTGCAGTGTCTGCTTTCTGAACTTCTTCTGCTTGATTCTTATTTTTACTGAATCAAAAAAAAAAATATTCTGGGCCAAGATATTGGCATATGTAACTGCATGCTGGTGTTATTATATTGTAGTAAATTTAAATATAGTACATACATACGAACATACATACACAATAAGATTTGTGCAAGCCACACATTCATTGAACACGAACACACACAATCGGTTGCCAAGTGCATTCACATTTTGCTGTCTTTTGGCAACAAAGTGAACACCCCCCATGTACCGCACGGTTAGTGGTAGATAATCAGTCAGTTATGGTGTATGGTATATGTATGTGCATACATGTAAACAACCACTGCATTTCGCTGACGTTCACTGCGTTGTCATGGCAAAGGGAAAGATTTTCTTAGAGGTGTTGTTTGGGGCTCAGTTTGTTTGGGTTTAGGCGGCGAACTTGAACTTGATTTAGAATGTAAACGGTCGCGCGGTAAATGCATGGCTGCCAACAAATTGGCGAGACTAGAAAGAATGCGTCCGCGGGTTGTGGTTACAGCCGAGGAAAAATGTAATGAAATGAGAAAATATTTTGTGGCAGCAAAATGAATGCGATGAATTTATTAATGAGTTGAGATCTGCTGGGACTTTCAGGCGTTGAGTCGTAGTTATTAGAGGATAACTGTTATGTCAAGCCATGGCTCATCTTATTACATTTCCTATAAAGCGATGGACATTGGTGCATTGCTAGGAAGAAGGTAGGAGCTTGAAAGCAATTTAGGCATCTAGTCAAGGCCAGAAATATGTCAAAGACTGCCTTTTGAAAGTAAAGAAGAGCTTGTTATAAAATAACTCTTTAGGTGGTAAAATATACTCTGGCTGACAAGTAAACCATGACAGTTTTCTGATGTTGTATTATTATATTCCATAACTTTAATTAATATTTTACTAAATAACCTTTGAATAACAAATAGACATTTGTTTAGTTGGAAAAAGATTTAGACTATAACTGAAATAATATTAGAGATTTCAACTCGGCGATGATTTCTTAAGCACATACATATACCATATTTAAACTTCCAATTGATGTCTTTCACGACAGTTTTTATGCCCTAATCGAGTTTGTCATTTTCATGAGAACCAAATAGGCAGACAAGCTCAGTCAAGTAAGTATAATATGTTAAATGACTATAATTAAATGTAATTTGTAAGATAACTTTAATTCAAAAAGCTTAGGAAAAAATAACTACAATGCGCATTTATCCTTTTCAGCAGATAACACTGTGGAACATTTTTGGGATTATTGTCTTGGCGTTCGTATGTGTCAGTTTCTTTTTTTTAATTTAAAATTTAAAAGGTCATAAACAAAAACTGACATATACGAATGCCAAATCCTTTGAGGGTTTTACTATACTGACCTAGTACCATCACCCTGACTTGGAATTTCTCACCCCCCAGATTAGCTGTTGTACTGTGTAATAAAACTGATATATTTTCCTTTATAAGGGTGGAATATTGTCACAAACTTTTGTGTAAATATTTTCAAGGTATTTCCATTTTCTTTATGGCTCGAGTCAAATCAACAGCGACAGTTCCTTTATTTTACGAGTTCAATCGAAATATTTTAGGACTGAAGATTATTCGCTTGATTTGTGTATATTTGCTGTTAATGCTATAGTAAAGATAGAGCTGATAAAATATTCCTCGCGCAAAGGTGCATACATCCTTCACAAATTTGTATAAATTTATTATTAATTTTAGTTAAGGCAATACAGAGGATAAATGCATACTAGATTCATGTGAAAAAATATATATACCTTAAATATCTGCAAAACTTCTATAGCTCTTTTACATATATTTTAAAGATAATTCTGTCCAACGAAATGTTAAAGAAAATAATTCATGTACTAACATCTTTTTCGTGGGCCAACCCATTGTTTAACCGCCAAAAGTTTTATGTATTTTATATTTTCATGTCGCTTCTTTTTGTTTGACTTATTTATTTTTGTTGATTTTTTATTTCGCATGTCTCTTTCACGTACAAAATCGCATTGCGAAAATGCAACGAAAAAGAATAGGAAGTGCATGGCAATCCGTTTCCCTTTTAGTGTTCGCGGGTACTTTGTACGACAACCATTTGGTTAAACCTTAGCAATTTTAGTGGCTCGTGATCGGTACTGGTTTGCCCTTTGTGCGATTATACACATGCACATATTACGAAACCTTTGCAATTTCGAAGTGGATTCGATAACAATTAAAATGCGTTTACTGGAGTGTTTAACTTAATTAAAAAAAAAGATTAATAATACAGAAATTATTAAAAATAATTTTCATAGCAAGCGCAGTAAAAGTTAAAACCAGCTATTGAAGGATAAAAACAAACAAAAAATGAGTTTCATACATCCGGATGTGAATATGGTCACAAGGCCAAACGCAGCGGACATTTCCGATTACAACGGCAATGCGAGTACTACTGTGACGTCACGCAATTATGATGACAGCGAGCGCTGCAGCGACGCTAGCGCTAGGGAGTCTGCTGATCCATTGGATAATGTACCGAAGCGTAAATCGGATAAAATTGAAATTAAAATTGTGCTCGTGAAATTGCAGGTGACTTCCCTGTTATTATGTAGTTTACCATATATTCACACGTTTGAATTCATTATTCAATATGAATTGCATTTTTGTTGTAAGTGTAATGCACTGTCGATTAATGTTTACTATTTATAGATTTTTACAATGCCTGCACATATAATTTGATGCATTCTAAAATTTTTAGCGGGAACATACATACACAAACATATGTATTTTTCTATAGATTTATTTGTTGTGGCACCAAGTTGTCTACGGTAAAATTTTAAGTGGAATATACATATATATAGTTTCGTTATAATAATTCCATCAACACTTTCTCTTCCAATAGTTCCATTATTGAAATCTGTTTGAATTATACTACATACATATATACATAGCTTTCTGATTTGCCGATAGTGTTTTGGAACTATTTGGTCTTGATTTCCCATTTTTATGTTTAAGAAAATAAAATTTCTAAAATAAATATTGCGGGGCCAATACGATGTTCGCACAGATTGTTAATTGAGCCATCAAGAAAATTTTCACTATTGAAAACCTAATTGCTTTTAAATTCTTATAGACGGTGACATTTAATTTGAATGAATTTATTTATATGTATGTATATATTATATAAAAATTTACTTGACAAATTTAGACTACTGAGAAACCCGTTATGTTTATTTTCCAATGTGGTGAATAAAATTTGATACAAATATTACGGTACCAAAAAATAAAACACAGCTAGCATGGCATTAATTTCCACTAAGTGAAACTTATTGCTTCTTAGTCATTATATTGCTAATATCAAATTGGAGAAAGAAAACGGATTGACAAAATCGATTTTGACTATATTTATTTATAGTTTCGAAAAAAATAAACATTTTAATCGGATCAAAGAGCATCAAAGGATCACGTAGTACCTTGTTTTTGCTTTTTGTTCTTTTTTAAGTCGGAAGAAACATCGAAAGCCGGAGTGCGGAACTTTAATCCGCTAAGCCTAACCTACTCCCAACTCATATCTCTCCCACGGAACAGCGGATTAATTAATACTTCATGGGATATAGAAATACTTTATGTCTAATCTATCATACGGACTTACTGACACCTAATATATTGTATATGCTTAGTTTTGTCATAATTTGAGTTGGCACTGGGCTGACAGCTTTCCATTTAGGAGAACTGACACATGAATATTGTCGAAATATCCATCGAAAAACAACCGTCAAGTAAATTTTGTAACTTTTCCCTTACATTTGAAAAACGAGGGCATTAAAAAAATACTTGCTCATACTCTTCTATGCACATTACATGCATACGTCGCAGTACGAACCAAGGATGTGATAGAATCGGAACAGAAAGCTTCTAAAGCATCCATGTCCACTCAGTATTTGGTTTAGGTGGAACTTGAGGTCCCCATGTTGTCTATCTCTCCACAAATGGATGTTCGGGATTAGTCTGTGGATCAACCGCCCTTTGGTTGAGGTTTGCCACCGTTGCTACCACATTATGATGTTCTTTTCTTTTTTTACGCTTACCGATGGCTCTGATAGCTGGTCCAATCGCGCGAATTTGTCTCACTACCAGCTAGAACTTCAGAGGCGTCGCTTGATATCGTTCGGAAAGCACTTGTTACTCGTATAGCAATGAGCCTATGCACATTATTTATTTGTTTTGCAAATGCTTTTATTTCTAGTGGCTGTAACCATATTGGTGCTGCATACAAAATTATGGAACTCATTGCTTTTGCCATTAAAGCTCGTTGGCTGAAACGCACGGAGCCCCTACTGGCCATAATTCTTGATAGAGCATATTGGGTAATCGAAAAATTGTTTTCGTATTTCTAATCAAATTTTAGCTTACTTTTTTATTATTATTACAATAATTAAATAAACAAATATGTACCATTGTGGTCGACCTCTTTTTGCCATTTTTCCGCTAGAGACATTTTTCCATCAGTGTAAATCGAAATTTTGAAATTTCCAGAACGGAAGCGAGCGAACGATTGTTGTGCTATACGAACTGATACAGCATCGTCTCCGTAAACTTCACAAATTTCATTTGTGACTTGCGTGGCATTTTCCCCTTTTTATACAAAAATTTAAAAATATAGCGAATTTCTTCATTATTTTTACTCATTTCAGAACAGCTGTAAGTTTTTTTCAACTTCAGCGAATTTAATTTTTTTTGGTTGATGTATTCTTAACATCCCGTCGTATATCAAGACCGAGTCGAATAACAATGTCCTATTGTCAATCTTGAAACATCTGATCTCTTCTAAGGGGCTCTGCTAGTATTTTTATATGATAATCTTAGTTTATATTTTTGTTCTTATATGTAATATAATTTTTGTGTTTGTATACATAAGGACATCTGGGTATAAATTGTGTAGTTATTACGAAATCGGTGAAAGAGAAATTTGCATATTTACATATTTATAAATTTTCTTATTATTTTTACATTTGTCCTTTTTGTATGTACATATACATATACTATGTTAAGCAAATAACATTATGGGAAGAAGTGTGATATAAATAGTGCAAAAAAGTGTATACACACTCTGCATATGTTTTATTTGCATTCATTACAATAATTGATTGAACTATTACAATATATACTTATGTATATAACGAAAAGTATAAGAGATGTGTATCTACAGAAATATTTTTATAAGCTTCTGCAAACATTTCTGTATATCAAAAAAAAAAACAAACATGATCACCTAAGCTCATGTGCACGGATCCACTAAAGTGTCTTTTCACGTACATACATACACACACACATATACATATATTCAAATACACTCTACATTCTTGGCAAGTGGAAAGGGACACTACGGTGCAAAAAAAGTACAAGAACATACGAGGGTGCTCGAAAAAGCAGTGATTTTTCTAAAACATGTTATTGATATAAAATTTATGAGCAATACCTTTTTAGAGTTTTTATAATTATTTAAGAAGCCTTTGTGTCCCATTCGTATATACGGGTTATTCCATACCAAATCGACCACTTTTGAACCCGACCCCTTTTGATTTTGCTGAAACTTATCCATCCTTTTCTACCCTTTGAAAAATATTTTTGAGAATTTTTTCAAAATTTTTTGTCCAACTTCAAAAAAGTTGTGAATTTTTCAAAAAAATGGTTTTTTTATTTTCAAAAGTGCAAGCGCTGATTATAAATAAATTCATATATATATTATGGTATTTAATTGAAAACAATTTTTTATTTCTTTGCGAACACATGCAAATTTTCCTTTTTATGTTTCAAAAAATTTATTTGATTTTTCACGTTTTTCACTGATTTTTGCAAAAATATGAGTATACTACAGCTGGTTTTAACGAAAAAAATATTAATAACGTCATTGAATCAAATTTCAGATACAAAAATCTCATTAAAGTCTAAATCTTTTCACGTTTTTTAGTAAATCGCTGAAATTTTCGTAACACAGCGTTTTTATGACATAAGCGTACCTTTTTTGCCAGAAAATGAATTTTCTATAACTTTTTTTTAGAAAGGTTTTCGTTAAAACCAGCTATTTACTAATTTTTTTTTAAATATGTGAAAAACGTGAAAAATCAAAAAGAAAAGTACTCAAAGTTAAAATTAAGGGCTGAAAATTTCAAGATTTTTTCAACATAAAACACCCTAATACATATACATATGTATAACATAAGTATCCAAATATATTACATGTCATATATAACATAAGTATAATTAATCCTATTACTACACCTTATTATATTCAATTAGAAGTCAACTTGTAGCTCACAGCCAACGCATATGCACTACACACTTTCCCACATGAAGCAAATTGTTACTCATACGCCATGACTCTCCTTTACATCTTTTCATTGAATTTCTCCACTATGCGATGGAATACGTGTGTGTGAGTGCATTTGTTTGTATGTGCAATTTGTTACTCATTATTGCAAGCCGCTTATGAGTGTTTAAATCAAATTGAGTAATGGATATTTACGCTGCTCACTAATAGGCCGGGAATAAGTTACAAACAGCACACAACAATTATATGAGTATGCGACTTATACACTGATATATACGTGCAGATTTCCATTTGGATATTCCATTCCATTTTATTCGGTGCTTAAATATTGTTGCCCTTATTTGAAGGTTCGATTCCCAAGAGTTAATTTTTTATATGAGAAATTCAGTCTAACGATTCTATGTCTATGACGCAGGTAAAATTCTATAATTTTAAATTTATTACTCGATATTAATGCGATCTTGAGACTTTTTCAGCTTTCATATTTTTTGAGTCGAATCAAATTATTTTGCTTAAAAATCATTTGCAAGTACATACGTACATAATTGATGCCCTAAGTATATTTATATTACAAACAAATCATACTAGATATCAATATCAGTAGCGCTCAAGTAGCAGCAACAACAATGTTGGCAGCACATCAATATGCATATGTATATAAATTTATATGTGCATACAGATCACATATTTTTATTTTGCTGTTTCCACGCCTACTGTCGGTGGTACCAGTAACGGAAGCCATGCCTACTTGTGTGCGTGATTAACTGGTATGTTGGAGCGTAATAGGGAGTATACGACAATCAATTGAAGGCAACTCATCAGTCAAATTATTTACAAATTAGTAACGAAGTGTACTCGTATAACAACCTTGAAGCTTGCCTGGAGCGGCGTAAACCATATTCGCGCTCATACAAAAGAATTTAATGATTTACATACGCAACCATGCATATTTACATTTATAAATACATATGCACACAATATATGAATGATTACATTTACAATTATATAGAAATATTTGCAGGCATGTTAACATTTTGCACAGGTAGTGTAAATATTTACTTTATTTATTTTTTGGGCTATAGGCACAGTAAAAATTTACTCAAGAAATGAGGAATTTAGCGGTGATTTTTGTTGCTTATTGACAAAAACCCTTTGCATTGGAGTTATTGTTGCTGCATTCGATGGGCTTCTCCTCTACTAGGTTTGTTTAAGCTTAGTTCTTTTCTTATTTCCCTAAAAAATTAATTGTGAGAGCAACAACAAAGTTAATTGAATTCATTACATCAGTGTATAAAGTTACATCATTAAAGCTAACTGAAGGAAAATCATTGTTTGTTAGATTCGTTCCTTCACATGTAAACTTAAGACAATTTTAAGATTTTTCTAATACAAAGGTACTTTAGGAACCATGTATCATTGGGTTTTGGGGAGCATAAGCATGCAAATGTTATATGTACACTGACTTTAGCAAATCTTTCAATAACTCTCTCGTAAAAAAAACTTGATTGGCTTTTAGCCACTATTTCTTCAAAGGTATATTCTTATCTTTTCAATGAAACATAACGTGTGATATTTGGTGATATTCTTTCAGAGTTAATTAATGCCACTTCAAGTGTGTCTCAAGGTAGTCACCTTAGTCCAATTCTGCAGTAGAAAAACAATTATTATATGCCGACAACGTAAAGCTTTTTTTAGTGTGAAAGAAATAATTTACCAATACAAGACGATACGCTTTTCCCGTAGATCAGGGGTACCCAGTCCCAGGGTCTTTATATAATAAAACAGTCTAGACTAAAACAAGTGTTTAACTTTTTTAATTTGGGAGCTAAATTTTAGTCTTCATATTCGAAACACCACAGTTATGATCGCAAAAGATGTTCTTAGTTTTGTTAATCGTTGGTCTAAAGAATTTATAAATCCGTTTTTGCTAAAACACGTTTTACAACTTTGGTTAGATCTATATTGAAATATGGCTCTGTTTTAACGAACCCTAGTTACCACACCATTTTGACAAGTTAGAGTCTGTTCAAAAACAACTCTTTGGATAGAATTCTAGGTTAAGTCTACCTACACTTACTACTGGTAGGAAAATGCTAGAAAACAAGTAAGGAAGGGCTAAGTTCGGGTGTCACCGAACATTTTATACTCTCGCATGATAAAGTGATAATCGAGATTTCATTATCCGTCATTTACATATTTTTTTATTTTGCTGTAAAATTAATTAGATTAGATCAATTTGTGTACTTTGAGTATTGAATTGTATTTTCATTTATTTTAACTCTATTGAGGACTATGTAAAAAAACAAAAACAATTGTTTTTCGAAGTAAATGCACATTTTATTTCTTATATGAATACGATTATACAGGTTTGACTTAGAAGTAATAAGTATTATATATTTTAATAATTAAATGTTATATTTTTAAATTCTAAAGATATGTTTTTACAAATAGCAAAACGTATCCTACGAGAGTGTGAAAATGATGCCCTCTGAATTACATGAAAATATCTGAGAGATTTACCGATATTTTCGGTGAAAAATTAGGTTAGGTAAGATTAGGCACTGAGTTCTTCGTGTTCGATATCAGGGCCCTTGAAAATTTATAGCCCGATCACGACAAAAACACAGTATTTGTGTAAAGTTTTATTCCGCTATCATCATTGGTTCCTAATGCATATATTATACAGAGAAGGTATCAGATTTAATTCAAAATAGCGTTATATTGGAAGAAGGCGTGGTTGTGAACCGATTTCACCCATGTTTCGTACATATCATCAGGGTGTTAAGAAAATTTGATATACCGAATTTCATTGAAATCGGTCGAGTAGTTCCTGAGATATGGTTTTTGGTACATAAGTTGGCGACGCCACGCCCATTTTCAATTTAAAAAAAAAAAACACATGGGTTCAGCTTCCTTCTGCCATTTCTTCCGTAAAATTTAGTGTTTCTAACGTTTTTTTTAGTCGGTTAACGCACTTTTAGTGATTTGTGCGAAAGTATAAAAATCCTGAATGGAACAGTTTGCAGTGCTTTGCTCTTGTCTGGAGTTAAATTTATACCCTTACTATTGAAATCTTCTAGATCAAATTTTGAACTAATCGAACCATTCCACATTCTTATTTTTTTTTATTCTCATTACTGCATATTTGCTTTATCTGTCTCACTTTTAAATTAATAGGCTATATTGCTTTCTCTTAATAAATAAAATATACTTATAGCAACGATTTCTTATAACATACTTTTAAATCTTAGCTGTTAAAATTTTTGTTTCTGTAGATGAGCAGTTTTATGGTAGATCTCGACGCTTAAAAACTTTCTTGCCTTTTATGACACCGCTAAATACGCAACGGATGCGTTTTGTGCAGCTCGCATCGGTTTGGTGGAAGGATAAAGTTGGGCTACTATTATTAATGACTATGCCTTCATTTTTCGGGATGAAAAAAATCTGCATAATTTATCAATTAACATAAAGAAAAATTAAAAAAAACGAAATCTTGTACAACAATTTTATTTTAGAATCGAATTTATTAAAGCATCTCATTTAGCACATACAGTATGAAGTATATTGACAATATTCGGTACATTTAGGCTGGTGAAGTTATAGATCAATAGTGTTGGTAAACCCCAAGGCTTATGAATGGCTAAGTTTTGTTTCGCTGTGCTTAAGTCATCTATTGAAAAAGTGGGTTTATTATTGTGGGTTGCGTATTTGTAAAATTAGTTTTGTAGTTTATGATCTATGAAAGTTTACTTAAGAGATATGAGATGCCAATTTCAAATCATCCATGTTTTAATATATTTTTTTAAATAAATTTTTATCTATTGTAATTAAGAGTAAAGCACTATATTTTCGTTTCAAATGTTATGTTGTGAAACATTCCTAATGTTTACCTCTCTCCATACTTACTTAAATACAATTTACAAAATTAAACTAGTACACTACTCAAGACAAATATTTTTTGTAATTCAAGTAGATCACATTAAAGCTTTGAGTTAGAGACTCTATATCTTCAGGCTTGCCTTCGACATTCAAAGAATCTAAAAAAAAATTGTAATAATAGTTTCACGTGCATAGAACGTGCGAAATCAACGAACCAGTTGATACGAGAAAGAAATCAGTTAAAAAGCTCAATGGCCTACCGAAGAACTTCCCATAAAACACCAACAACTAAGAAATGAAAACGAGGGCAAATCATACTGGCACCAATGACGAAATAAATAAAATGACGAAACGAAAATGGGTGTAACGCACATACATATACAAATATATGCAACAGTTTTCGGAGCAAGAGGAGCATAGAAACGTGAAACACGAAACAACCCGATGCATGGCCTTAACATTCAAAGCAGACAACCGTATGTGCCAACGAAGAGAAGACTTTTGGGAGCATTGCGTTAGTTAACCGGCCTTTTTGTCAGCGGCGGCAACAGCTGATGATTGCGTTGATGCTTCGAAACGTACAAAAAGCTTTTGGTAAAAGCTTTTGCTGTTTGGCGTAAAAAGCGCGGACAAATAGAGTTGGAGAAAGTGGATTGCATTCTCGATTTCTGGTGATAAACACGTGACTTTGAAATCGAAACTTTCACCAAATAAGAGTGTGTGTTCACATATAAATACACATGAATTTTCAGTACTGACGCTTGTACCGAGCTCAGCTGTTTCGCGCCGCTATTGCGTGGGGTCACTTACATCCCTGGCCCACACCTCAAGATGCCATCTACACAGGCAGGTATGCGACGTTGACTGCTGCTGTGTCTACCAACTTTTTTCCGCAATATTTGATAGCTTGTTTGTGGCGACTCGGAAAGCTTTCAGGTCACACTAATCCCTTAATTGCTTGTGCCGACTGCTGGGACAGTAAGGTTTTGACTAACAACGAAAGCACAAACAAGTCGCGGCGAACTAGTTGAGCGGGAAACACGTATTGAGCGCTTGCCGAATAAAGCTTCGAAGTTATTGCGTTGCTTTGGGCTAATTTGTGCGGTACTGGATTGTGTGCTAAAGTGTTGATTGTGAAGGAAATACAATTATAAATTGAATGAAGTGTGTGAAATTGAATCAAAATTATATTCACGAAAATTTCCATCTTTGACTGTGCAAAATTATGGGTTATGTTGTGTCCAAAGTTTTACTCTTTACAAAATAAAATATTTGGTGCTGTTGGTAGACGAAATTCGGTATAGTTTACTTATGTTATGTAAAACTGTTAAAGACTTAATTAAAATTTTTTGCACGTTGTTGTTTTGCGCATGTAGCTTCCACATACCTAACGGAATTGAAGATGAAAATTTAGTGTGGAGTTATATAGTAGCTGGATTACCTCCCAATTAAATTTTGCACAGATATTTATATATAGAAATAAAAAAAATAAAATTTGAATAATGCTGCATTTAAAATAATCACAAAGCAATGTAAAAAGTGAAATTCAATCATTCATACATCTATATACATATATACTTATGTACATATACATACATACATATGTATATACAATACTGAACTGATAAGTGAATATTTAATAAAATATCAGAGTTTAATTAGCTGTTCCTAGTTTATCTATTTTTCCACGTAAAAAGTCTCTAAGTGAACAACTCCTACGATATTCAATTATAGCCTGTGGTCTGCTCAAATAACTAATAAATACTTAGTTATAACATAAAATCTGCAAAAAAAACAAAACATTTTAATATTTGAAAAAAAAAAAAATGAGAATCAGCTTTAAGGGGAGCCTGTTTTAGAGGCTTAAAAAAATCGATTTTTTTGAGGATTTTTTCGGGAGGGAAAGAAATAAGTGATTAAAGCGAAATTTCTTGGGTTTATAGTTATATATTTAAACATTATTCATACATTTTTTGGATACGAAATCTTTGATATTCAGCTTTGAGAAACAATTTCCCGATGCATCTCGCATGTCGGACGGCGGGCAGGATGCAGGTCGCAATTTCTATCGGAAACAAAAAATTCAAAGAGATTCATATTTTTTAATAATTTATCTTCTAGTGAAACTAAAAAAATTCCAAAAAAGAGTGTAAAATTAAAAAAAAAATTAGAAATTAAAAAAAAAGTAGTTTTTGACCAAAATAATTTTACTTATATTGTTTAAATATACATAAGTTCAAACTTAACTCTTTTTAGTTTTTTTTTAGTATAAATAGAAGATAATTTAATGTCAAACATAATAAATTTTGCCCCAATTCGATACGACATTTAGTTTTTTTTTTATCCTGCCCGGCATTTAAGAAAAATCGTTAAAATGAAAAACCGAGAAATCGCGCGTCAAAGTTTTCGTTTACTGCCCAATCGCTCATATATAGATAGCTAGATGCTCGGTCATTGCCATCTAAAACTTTAGAGACAAATTCTTAGATTATTTCTAAAGCAGGCTCCCTTCTTAATCATCATCACAATGCTTGCAAGTTATTTAAAAATTTAGAAAGGGTACCAAAGATTGAAACAACAATTTTCAAATCATAATTAAACGTAACAATAATATATCATAAAATTGACATAACAGTCAACGTAAACCACATCTAGCAACGTTTACCCAATCGCCGCATGCCACACACCATGCTGGCGGACAACAACAACCGCAGAGAGAATTTCGCGACTCCAGCGCTCACCATGTCAATTATAAGCAAGACCGCTATGATTGCTATAATTCGTGAGGATGAAGATGATACGGAAGAGGAAGATGGCGATGGAGACGATGAAGATGAGGATGAATATGGAGAGGACTATTATGCAACGGTACTTAATTGAATGAACAGTTATACTTTAAATGATAATTTAAATATTTTTTATATTCGTTAATTAAAGGGGTATATTAACTTTGCCACGAAGTTTGTAATACCCAAAAGGAAACATCGGAAGTTTTTTAAAATACATATGTATACTCGTATAAATGACCAGCATGACAAGCTGAGTCGATTTAGCCATGTCTACCTGTCTGTATATAGGCGAACTGGTTCCTCAGTTTTTGAGATATCGAAGCTTATCGCGATTGTTTTATTTCTTAAGAAATTGTTTATTTATTCATGAATATTTGCTTTGTCTCTTTCAAAGTAAGCCAGCGTTTTTTCCAATCCTCCTCCTTCAATGCAGGTTTATCTCCTCAACCGTAGCGTTTGGGAACAAAAAAAGTTTCCAAGTGCAAACGTTTCACGGTGCAAAAGCCAAAAAAGCCACATCTTCTCGTTTTTCTGAGAACATTTTGTACTGAAAATAAACGTTGCTTTTTCCCAAGGTAAAGTTTGTAGCCCGCGAAAATTTAAAATGCGCGATACTTTTTCCATGAACCTGTGTAACTGTCATACAAACCGTTCGATCAAACAAAGGCCTTGTATGAAAAAGTTGACATGAAATATTATTTAATGCAATGGCATAATCTTCGAAGAAATTGTTCAGATCCGACCACTACCATATAGCTTATAGCTGTCATAAAAACTGATCGATCAAAATCGAATTCTCGCTTCGCTTTTGTATTTGTAACCGATGCAACCGAAGTAAACTTTTTTTTTTTAATTTTGGAAAATAAATACAATACTTCGTTAAAGTCATATTTTCCCTATATTTGCCACTATTTATATCCTCAAACAAGGGAATACCTTCGAGATAATAATCCATGCTTAGATAAAATTTCTGCTCCTCTTGGAACGGTGAAACAAACGATTTTATGATAAACCGGACGAACATCGTCTCCGTAAAACTCACAAATTTCATTGGTGGCTTGCGTGGCATTCTTTCGTTTTAATAGAAAAATGTCAAAATATAGCGAATTGCGTCACTAATTTCACTCATTTTTGAACGGCTGTAACTTTTTCAACTTCCCGAATTTAATTTTTTTGGTTCAATGAAGCTTAAAATCTCACCTTTCCAACACTATTGGTGGCCCTGGAGATATACGACTGCAACGACTTCTACTGACAAAATATGAAACGACTTTTTCTTATATATAAAAATAATTTGGGTTTCTGTCTGTTCGCTATAGCTGACGTTGCATGAAATGAAAAATGGTCTGAACCACTTTGATTGCTGCCATAAAATTATTTAACATCAAATATCGTTTACGGGGAAGCTCTGATTCTATAAATTATTTTATAAGAGCAGAGAAGGTAAAATACTCGTATATAGTAAAGGCCGTTTTACAAAAATTTAAAAACAATCATATCATACGGATTTTAATGTACCATTAGTTGACGTTTTAGCCAAATTATTATGTAAAGTCATAGTATTGTTTCTGATCTTATAAAAAAATCTGTCATTTTAGACATGCAAACTTTGTATGGTGCAAAAATCTTATATTTGCACAGCATAGTCCATAGATCGTCAAGGCATGAGACCCTCATATGGTATTTGTATTATCAATGAATCAAATCGATCGCCTATGCCAAATTATGAAAATAATTTGTTACAAAGACATAATTGATGATAAAATGTTATAATTCTACACTGATATTTAGCCTTCTACGGATAACTCGACTGACTCCAGAACACTTAGCTGTGTATGTCAACACCCCTATGTATATATATACACATCTTTCCATATAATATTTTATGGTCATATGCGTTGGAACCTATTCATCCACTTCATTAAGTTTACAATAAATGGTTTCTCAAACACTTCTTAATTTTATGTATTTAAATTACTATTTTTCATTCAGCACTTTTAAAGAAGTTTCCAATAAAAGAAAAAGGAAATATAGACTCGAAAACTTTTCACAATGAAATGTCCCTTCAAACTAAAAGTTTAGAGCCATAAATGACCTTGACGTAATTGGATAGCCGCAAAAACAAAATATGAACACACACATACATATCCATATACTTGTACGTCAAAAAAATCGTTGAATGAAGTTGTGCAAAAGCGATTAACTGGAGTAATGTTCTAGTATGTTTGTGTAAGTTTGTTTTTAGCGCTTTTTTACCGGCGATGATTGGTTTGCGTGCGACATTTCATGGCCTTTTAAGGAGATTCACCGGTTTTAGGACACGTCTAAGAATTTGCACGATAAAATTTTATAGCCACTGTCTGAATAGAATGAACTGAAGACAAAATGACTTCATTTCTCGCTTAGTACGCTGGTGTTTACATGCCACTTTGAAATATATGAGAATATGTATATATCATATACATATGTATGTCTCTAGTGCTCGGGTGTGTTAATCGATGGTTTTCCTTATATACTCTCTTGACAATATTGCTATTTTAATATTATTTAAGTTTGTTGGTGTTTCAATCTTCTTTTTCTTGTGCGTACTATAAGAGATTCATAAATTACTTTTACTGATCGCTTGCTGTGGTTTTAGAGAAGAAATTTTGATATTTTGCTTTTTATATTTTTGCAACCTGTTGCTACAGGGTATTATAGTTTTGTTGACCTAACGGCTGTATGTAACACCTAAAACTAAACGAGATAGATATAAGGTTATATATATATATATATATAATGATCAGGATGACGAGAAAAGTTGAAATCCGGGTTACTGTCTGTCTGCCCATCCGTCCGTGCAAGCTGTAAATTGAGTAAACATTGAGGTATCTCGATGTAACTTTGTATATATGATCGCAGTAGCACCTGTGGGCAAAGGGTGCCCGTGGGCATTTTTTTCCACAGGTGCCTTCTACTACTGCGATCCTCTGTACCAAATTACAGCTTTATATGTTATGGCACTTTAAATTTTTTCGGTTAAAGGCGATAAGTGAGCGTGACAGTGGTCCGATAGTGGTCCGATTACGCCCATCTACGGACTCGAACTTTTTTTGTACTAAGGAATCCATATACCAAGATAGATCATTTATATCTACACTAATATTATAAAGAGGAAATTTTTGTACCTATTTTTGTATGTTTGTATGTTTGTAATGAATAGACTCGAAAAGTACTAGGCCGATTTAAAAAATTTTTTCCCCAATAGAATGCTACATTCTTCTAATTTGACATAGGCTACATTTTATTTTGAAAACAATTAGGGATCCTTGATAAAATTTGAACAATGTAACCGAAGGTGTAGAAAAATGAGTCTTAAAATGTCTTTCGTCGAATGCGCTGCCGAAACTATTAGCGATAGAACAAAATAATGTACAACAATATTGAAGAACATCATAATGTCTACAAAAAACTCTGCGGTAGCATATGTCCAACTATTGTAGTTATGTCACTACAACAACTTTTTTCATTTTAAACATTAATGAAAATGCTAACCAAATTCAAACCATGCTATTTACATATGTATTTATATTAATCCTTATCCAAATAAATTATTTTATGGTCAAGACCATCTAATTTTATGGTCAAGACCATTTAACTACCTATAAAATAGTTTTTAAATTATTTAAATTGGACTTTCCATTCAAAAGATATTACGAATTAAAAAATTCAAACAGTAAACAAAACCGCCATAGCGCCGTGGCCGTTGTTTGCGATGCAGTCTGAAAAGCGCGCCGGGCCAGAGAATGTAAAGTATGGAGAAGGTGCAAATTGAATTCTGTATGATGTTCGATTTGGCGGCTAACAGAGCCGATAGAATCAAAGTAAGGAATTCGCCGTTGTCGCTGCTATTTAGCAGAAAACGTTATCTTAATTTTATTTTTCTTTAATTTAATTTTTTAATTTTTAAATAAATTAATATTTCAAATAAATTATATTTATTTCGACTATTAAAAAGTGAAGAAGAAAATTTATGACCTTTATGAAATATGCATATTTGCATTATTTCGTTATCATTTCCATATTTGTACCAATAGAATTTCTATGACACCTGCATATGTACGATACATATGTATATTATTTCTTTGGCACATTTGTCTGTATGTTTACGAAAGCAAATGCGAGCCATATACATATGTACATACATTTATAATGGCAAGTGTCGCACGCTTCTTTCGCATCTCCGTTGTCACGGTCAACCAATGGCCGAAACTTGCATTTTGTCAAAGAGTCAAGTGCTGAACACATTGAGCACGACAGACTGCAAGCGACATCTGTAATTAATGGTACAATTTCGGTTTATACTTCCGGTGGTTCGATATTAATTCCAGCTTTCCTTTATCAATTCACGAAAGATGAACTCATCACAAATGTTCAAACATTGGCCAAATTATCGTAACTACGATTTCTTAAGTGCACGCGCAATGTTAGCTGCCAAAAATACCGATGTTGTTGACTTAAACTGTAAGATTCATAGTCAAATTCCGGGAGACTTGCGCTCAAACAAATTGATCGATCGTCTTGACAGAGGCTTGCCACCTCATCATTTGCGTCTCAATGTTGGATCTGTCGTTATTATGTTTCGCAATCTTCATTCGCCGAAACTGTGTAATGGAACCCGACTGATTGTGACGCAAGTATCGAATACAAGGGGGAGAATGCTTAATTCTACGAGTTCCTTTGAGTTCTAACGATTTCCCATTTCAGTTCAAACGTATTCCGTTTCCAGTGAAAATTGCATTTGAGATGACAATCAACAGGACCTAAAGATAGTCGCATAGTGTGAGGCATAAATTTGGAAATGCTATGTTTTTCACACGGCCAGATATTCATGGCATGCTCACGAGTTGGAAGACCATTTTTTCTGTACACCGGAACAGAAACCAAAAAATGTTGTTTATAAAGGGCGTTACATTGAAAAAAAAAATGAAATGATAAATTTAACTTTCTTTTAATTTCAAAATACATAATTTCACGCAGGACAACGGCTAACCCTATAACCATCTCGCTTTTTTTGGGTGATACCTACAACCGTGAGGGGAACAAAACCATTATACACTGTAACCGCATGCTGCAAGAGTATAAAAATATTTAATTTAATTGATTAGTTTATTGTAATAGACATAATGTATTATTTGCATGGTACATACACAAAGAAATACAAGTAAGTTTGCAATGATATCAGTTACGTAATGTATGCAACCTAATAACTTTGATGTTTTTTTTAAATTTTGAACGTCATTTAAAATTATAAACGTTTGTGAATAATCCTCCTCGGTTAGCTTAAATAATCCCATAAATTCCTAAAAACACCTACGCTCGACTTGCAAAATAACCGTCAATATGCTTAGTGTCCAACGTATTTGTTTTTGCTTACGTCTAAGTGCCGGTCACTCGAGAGGTCAACAGTTCGCTTGGCAGTAAACCAAAAGTGCAGACCACTTAAGAGTTATTAACCTTATAATTGCAAATATGCCAACAATCAAAAATTTAAATTGAATAACCTTAAATATTTATTGCTGCACAAGCTAATGGCGCAGCAAACTCTTCATGGACACAACAAATATTTGAAGAATATATGGAAATATGGCTTAAAACTTATGTTAGAAGACCTGTGCTGATGTTCATGAACTTAACCATTGCGGTCAAGCAAATATTTGATACTTGAAGATTACCAGACATGGTTAGCTTTTGAGAATTGAATAAAATGATTGGGTAGAAATGCTGCTTAGTGGTGAAATGAAATTCTCATTTGCTGCGTGCTTGAGTAGGAGCATAACAAACACTTGACTGCGATTGAGAGGTCATAAGCTATGATTTCTCGATCATCGAGACGCGCTCAATACTAAAATGAAAGACTCAGCACGAGTAAATTGACGAATTGGATATGGGAAGATAAGGGAATAGAAGCAGGTGCGGGTTGAATTGATTCCGAAGCAACTGGTGGAAGACCATTATTGCAAAGTTTCTCTTAATAACTTTCGAGCATTTTTCTGTTATTGGATAATATGCCCGTGCACTCAAATTATATATTAAAATAATATACTTCCGGGGTATATAAATAAAACCTTTTCTCAGTTTTTTTACTATGATAGTTGACGCTTCGCTGACATGTTTCCATTTCTCAGCCGACTGATACATGAGTGTCGTTAAAATATCAACCGTGGACAGTCAAGACTAATGTCATCATGGAATATGTATAGGTAGCTTTTAGAGCACTCATATCCACTCACTATTTAGGTTAGGGGGAAGTCTAGGTTCCAAGTCGTCTATCTATCTATGTCCGGTCTGAGTCTGTGGGTCCAGCGCACTTTGAATGCGGATTGCCACCACTGCTGTCACATTTTGGAGCTCCCGTTTCCCTCTTCTGGGTTTGTCGATACTGTTTTAGAGCCTCGGTTTATATACCGTCCGAAAAGGACTTATTACTCGGATTGCAGAAAGCCTATGATGCACTGCGTTTATTTGTTAAGTATACGCTTTTAAGTCCAGTACCAGTATACATATTGGTGCTGCAAACAAACTTCTGTTTTGTGCTCAGCCAGTTCCAGATTCACAGAAGAGAACCATTGACATAGACCTTTTAAGTACTCATTGCTTTTATTTCTTATTTCGACTCATTGACTCATTCATATGCTATTAGTGGTACCTTTGTCCGTATCAAAAAGCAGCCTTCTGTTTCTAAAATACATCAACTTTTCCAAGTTGAGAAATATTCTAAACGTTTCTGTTAAGTGTTAAATACCGCCAAAAATAGTAGAGATAGTGCCCAGCAAAGGTACAGCAACAGTAGACCATCTAAGTTAAGTTTCTATTTTTTTTAGTGTCTAAAATGTCAAAACAAGTGTGACGATTATAAAGACCTTACTTTCTAGAAACCAAAAAACTAAACAAATTTTGGGTTGTTTTTATTCACCTGCAGCTATCAAATTATATTTTTACAAATTTAAAGCCATTTTATATATCCTAAAGTATTGCAAAATCTTGTATAACTGCATATTTATGTAGTGGAATTTGTTTTCAGTTGTGTAGGTCACAACGACAGGTGGGGGTATAATTTTTCCGTCTTTTTGAAAGTTTTCTTTCAAAACTTTCCACTGTTGTGAACACGTCTTTCATTCATATAGCCATATTATTATGTATGTGGTTGCGTATGTCTATATAACACACAAATATGCTGATCACGTATGAAATGAAAGCGTTACAGCATCGACAGCGCTGACCTCGGACCAACGAACCACATATAAATATGCATATTACATAAAAATGGAAAAGGTTAAGAAAAGACTAAAAGAAAGACATTTCCATTAACAAAATCTTTTATATGTTGGTTACTTTTCACCTTTTTAATTAGGCTTGTGCCATATTATTGACTGGCGCTGCTGTTAATGATTGCCCATATAATCGTAATCAAAATAGTTGCCTCACTAACCTTGAACCCATTTTTCTCGGAAAATAAATTCGCTTATACAAAGGTTTTCAGCACAAAATTGGCATTATTAATATATGGGGCTTATCAATTGGGATGTTGTGATTTCTTTTCATTGTATTCAGCAATGTTTACAATTTCATCATGGAAAGATATAAGCAAGAAAAACGTTTACAAATTATTCCTTTTAACTATCAAAATAATCGTTATCCAATTGCAACTTTTCGTGCGCTATTGCCGTTTTATGGTCGTAATTGTTTAAGATTTCTTTGCATACCTGCCATAAGTGCCAATAAGACAAAGAATCGCTCAAAGTAATGAAAATATTGCTACAATTTGGGCAAGTATTGCAGAACACCGCAATTTGCCGATTCCAGGACGTTCTCAAGAATTGGGACTGTCACAAATGACAACCTACCATCGGACCACCCTAAGCGACGTGAATTTGCTGATTTTGCCTTGGAACAACTAGAAAACGATAACGAAGAAAATCATCTTCTACAACTTTCATCTGAGTGGTGCGGGAAATAAACAAAACTGGCGATTCTGGTGCAAAGAAAATTCACAAATTATTTATGAACAACATTTATTTTCACCTAAATTGACAGTTTGGTATGATTTTTAGTGTGGGGGAGTCATTGGTTCGCACTTCTTTCAAAATGAACCTGGTAACATCGCTACTTTCAATGAGAGACAACATCTGCATCCAACAAGGTTACGTGTGACACAGCACGTGCAACAATCAAAACATTGCGAAAAAAGTGTTTAGATTGGATTATTTCAAGAAATTGGGACATTGAATGGTCTCCAAGAAGTTGTGATTTAACACTATTAGACTACAACGTTGGTCTTTAGCAATAAAACCGACTCTCTTCAAAACTTAGAAGTCAATATTGGACGTGTTTTTCATAAAATACGACTTGATTTAGTGGACAAAGTGCTCGAAAATAAAGTTCATCGAATTCGTTCCTGCAAAAGAAGTTGTGGAACCATTTGAATGATATTATATTCAGAACTTTATTGTATCGAATGTACTTCAAATTAAATAAAAAACTGTTTTTTCTACAGTTTCCTTAACAATTGGTGTATTGTTTTAAGAAAATTTATATCACTATTATTGTAAAACCCTGTACGAGTATATACATAACTTATATGTATAATAATATTTATATGCATGTACTATATAGCCCTTCGTTTACTCTATTGGTATACGAGGTGTGTTTAAAAAGTATCGCGAATCGTAACTGACAGTTTTCTTCGATTGCAAGGGCGTGGTGCATCATGAGTTCTTGCCACAGGGAAGAACGGTCAATAAGGAAGTAATCCGCCAGAAACGCCCGGATTTGTGGAAGAACAAAAATTGGCTTTTGCACCACGATAACGCCCCTGCTCACACACATCGTTGCTTGTGCGCGACTTTTCGGCCAAAAACAACACACTAATGATGCCGCAGCCTCCGTATTCCCCAGATCTGGCCCCCTGTGACTTTTTCTTGTTCCCTAAACTGAAGAGGCCCATGAAAGGACGACGTTACGCTTCTCTTGACGAGATAAAGACCGCATCGAAGGAGGAGCTGAAGAAGATAAAAAAAAACTGATTTTTTGAAGTGCTTCGAAGATTGGAAAAACCGTTGGCATAAGTGTATAATATCTCATGGGGACTACTTTGAAGGGGACAAAATAGATATTAATGAATAAGTAAATAATTTTTGAAAAAACACAAAATTCGCGATACTTTTTGAACACACCTCGTACATATGTAGTTCAAAGTGTTTGTAATATTTGCCCGCTGGGTATTAGAGCTTTGTCAAAGCCACCCTGCTAACATCAAATTCCATGGTGTTAACGAACTCAGCGTGATTTATCATACAATTTAGTTAGTCAAATAGGAGTTGTAAACGGATGGACCTAAGCCATATGGTTTTATATCAAGGAATAGTAATATATACATATATTTAAATAAATAAAAATACAAATAATACATAAAAATATAAACATAGATTATACACATGTAGTTAATGTGCAAATCCTGCCAAACTGTAAAAACTAAATAGTGGACTTCTGAATATGTCCATTTTATTGTTAGATTTAGAAGTTACAACAGTTGCGTCCGAGTATTTTATTCGGAGAGCGTTTGACAACAAAATGCTTGAGTCGTGATGCCTTGAACGAAACGCGGAGAAATATTTGTTTAGAATTACTACGAAACTTTCACTGTTCGTTTCTTTTATAATGTGAGACACTAATCACATATCGTTATTTATCTGGCAATAAGATGATATTCTGGAAAAAATTGTATGAAATAACAAACAAGCTGCAGTGTTATTTTGCAGCTTGTTACAATAGAAAGCAATATAAAATAATTTAAAAACTTTGATTTCAACGCGTATTATATTATCATTTACAGTGCTAATTTATTTTTTATATATAAATATAAGACTTCCTCAAGCCAAACAATATTTATTGTTTTTTCCTCTTCTCTCTTTTCAGGTAAGCGTTCGTGACAGATAATCTTATTATGCGGCAAATCAAAAGAATTTCTCCTAAAAATGGTGTAACTAAAAATTCAAGAAGCTGTGGTATTTTAAAGCAAATTTTACAAAAAAATTATTTTCTATTTATCTCTTTTATTATTTATTAGCTGACCCGGCCGACTTTGTACTGCCTCAATCGATAAATAAAAGACCTAAACTTTTGTATAAAATAAACTTAAAACAACCAAAAGCATACCGTAATTAATAAAAAAAAATTTATTAATATGAATGAAGTTTTATTATTATTTTCGATTAATTGCGAAAAACAAAGGCTCGGATGCATATTTATTCACTTTTTAAACGTCAAGCCTAGACTTTCACGAATATTTCAAGACTAATATTAGCCAAATCGGTTAACTGTTCTCGGGACTAAAGAACAGCAATTAATTTATATTTATATATAGACTATGTGGTTCTAAACCTTTCGAAGTAAGCAAATTAACTTTAATGAATTGATTTCTACCGTCAATGTGGTCGATGCAATAATGAATTCATTTATAATGGAAAACATTTTTAGAAAAGAAGAGAAATACGTATTATGTAGTTACGATGACAATTTTAGTTAAATAGACGCGCTTGATTTCACCGACTCCGTGATTGGTAATTTCGCATTAATACCGACGTTGTATCGTAAACATTAAATTTGAGTAGTTTTATATATGCTTTGCTTAATACACAAAAGCAATAAACGAATTTTATTACCTCAGAACTAAATTGGCCAAACATACATACATTTATATATAATTGTGTATTGTTACCTTTATTTGCAATTTAATTTATTAGTTACTCATACGTCATGTAGTATCAATACCAAAAATTATTGTGATGAACACGTATCTACAATGTAATATTAATTCAAGCGAACATTGAATATACTATATGTACATTGTACATATATTCAATGTTCGCTTGTAGACAAACAATGCCTACTGACAGCATGTCCGTTTTAGGGAAATCAAAGCATAGTGTTGCAGATAATTTAATTTTCCTCGGAAACTTGAATAATTATAACATAACCTTTGAAAGAGGTGAATCGCACGATCAGCTGTTAAAAGCCACATAAACTGTCAAATATTACATTATTGAAGATTACAAGGTTATACTCCATTATTTTGGAAAGCAATTTATTCACATGAAAGTGTTGCCTAACATAGCCAAGACGAAAGCTAAGTCTGTAATTTCAAATTGTTAACAAGAAATTTCTTTCCAACAATTTGGAAGTTTCTGTCATAGATTTTATTCCTCCATTTCTACTGTCTCACAGTATAATCAAACCAAATGCGACTAGACTAGTAGGTGAAGAAAAAAATAATCAAACTTATGTAAATATTCTCAAATGAAATAATTTATTTTATTTTATTACGAAAGTAATAAACTTACTCATAAAAGAATAGGGTAGCGCTTTCAGTAATCGGATCTCTTTTGCACAGAATTAACTACTTACAAACTTATTTATTATAAAACACCAGCAAATGTTTGAGTTGGCAATAGTCATACTTATATATACATAAAACAAGAAAAGACGTTAACTTCGACTGCAATGAAGCATTAGAAAATTTCAGACTAATATCTCAAAAACCAGGGGATATATGCCTATACTGGAATCAGCTGGTCGTGTTGATCACTTATAAATATTATTTATAGGGTCTCCGACGTTTCCTCCTTGGCGTTACAAACTTCGTGGCAAATTTAATATACTCTGTTTAGGGTATAAGAAAGGGGGGAGGCCACCCCACAAAAGATGCAACCGAAATATACCAAAATAACTATATGAAAGCTGCAAAATAAAACGTGGCTGAAGGATGTTATGTAGGAAAAAAGAAACAATATTAAATGGTTGGTCTCAATGTGACTGTGTCTGGATTTACAAGGCGAAAAGGCATGTGTACTCGGATACGTATCTGCTATATTTATTCAAAACTGAATAATGTACGTCTGCCGTTTTGCGATAAATCTGTGAGCAATTAGCACATACCGTTCACTTGTTTGTTGCAATGTAATTTAAACCAAATTTTACGCTTCTACTGTTCTTTTAATCATAACAACATATATATACATATAAGTATATATGCTTATATACATATGTGCATATGCGCAAGTACAATCGCTAAAATAACTCAATTTAAACTCGACATTAGTTAAGAGTTTTTGAAATTCCACAGATATTTTTCACTCGCTCTCACCATGGTGGCAATGTGTGCGAATATAAGATATCCCTCTAGGCAATACTACACAGTTCCATTGTTGTTTCTAACCTTCATGTTTGCCTAAAGATGTGTATGCATTAACACAATTGTTTCAGTATTTCTGCAGGAAATTTATATGCATATGCTATTAGCATATGTGTTAAGAAGACAAAAAGCTAAATACTGGGGTTGGGTATGCGAAATTTCAATGGTCTCATATTACTAACACCTAAAGCATAAGTAAGCCACACACAAATACCGTTATGTTAATTTGAATGCTTTGTTTTATGAAACATATAACAACATTGATAAAAATGCAGGCCTTTTTAAATTAAATATTAAATTTTCTAAGTTTATATGCATGTATTTGAGTAATATTCCTTCATATGTCTAAAAGAAATCTACAGAGACGCACAAACAGTATACGAGGAAAGAAATTAAACAGACTTATAATTGATATTCTATCTAATCGTCGATAATTTCAAGAACCTTTCACTAATCTGAAGTGAGTAATGTAGCCAGTTGAGTTCTCCGAAAGTAACTGTTTAATGCTAAAATGTATGACAAATAATAATCATCAAATATCAGTAATAAAATTACCTATGTGTAAATTATGATTATATCTCTAAATGCTGTATATATATATGCAGACATTTGTACACCATGTTCGCCGTTTTGGTCTTCCTGAGTCAACTTTTGGGAATAGTTGACTCGCTCATTTGACAGATTCGATGGGAGGCCATACATTTCAGGTAAATTGCATGCTCAAACCAGTTTATTGCAGAAAAATATTCATAAATGAGACACCGGCAGGAATGACGTGCCGAGCAAATATTTTTTCATCTTCGAATTAATTGTAAAGGAATCGTTGTAGTGTACTGCTAGAATAGATAAATACCAATCGATGTTGAACTCAACGCATACGAGGTGTGTTCAAAAAATGCATTAAAATGGTTCCCTTTCAAAATTATGTACTTATGCCAGCGCTTTTACCGATCGTCAAAACAAACAAACTATTTTTTTGGGAAAGCCCTCAGCTCTGTCAATTATTTCTTAACATCATATTTTTGTAAAACGAGGGCTCTTTTAAGATTTCATTATTTTTAGAAATACTCGTATTGCAGAAATAGAAAAAAGTCACACGGAGGCAGGTCTGGCTAATATGGGGGCTATGGCAGCGTTATAGTATTGTTTTTGGCCGAGAATTCACGAACAAGCAATGAAGTGTGAGTGGGTGCTTTAACGAAAACCAGCTCATAAAACATGTCTGACCTTAGCGGCAGTTTAAAATAAAGAAGTGAATAAGAAAACAGCTGGAAGTGTCCTTCGTAATTCAAGGAAAAGTGTAGCAACATAACAAAAAAGTAGCAATTGGGTTGGGTCTAACAATAATTTAAATCCTTATTGGCACTAAAGTTCAAAAATTAGCTTTAAAGAGATAAATGTTTCAGGAAACAATGTGCTTTAAAAAACTTAATATGTCGAAAAATTTTGGTTACAATGATCGCTTTTCTCAAAAGTGTATAGCCAACAAAAAGATAACTGGTCGTCTTTCCGTGGTTCAAATCAATTTAGTTATAGAAACAGCTCGCGTACATAATCGCATATTATATCCTCATAAAAGTGAAAATGATTTCAAAGAGAAATATATCGACCAAATGAATGTCAGAGCAGAGTCCAGATAATCTCCATATGAAAGCTTATCAGCGGATCTCCCGTAAAGGTGGTGCACCTCTTCACTCTCTCAACCCATTGAAAAAGTTGATAAAACTACGACACTGTAGCAGTAGGCTGATTTAGAAGACCTGTTAAAGCAATTAAGCAATGCACTCTCCGATTGAGAGCATGGAATCTGAATCTGAAGATTCTGCATCAGCACTTGATATAAAAACCTCCAAGCATTGGCTTAAAAGCAATATTCCAAGTTTCATAGCTGTTGATGTTTGGCCGTCTAGAAGTCCAGATATCAACCCATTAAACCACAGTTTGTGATCAGAGTTGGAGAACATGACCTGTGGAAAACAGTTATACGCCAAATATTTTATACGAAGAGTTTGCTGCGTCATTAATTTAGTGCGACAATAAATCCCCAAGGTTAATCCAATTTGATGGTCAATTGTTGTGCGGCTTATTTGCAACTGTGCGGTTAATAACTCTGATGTTTAAGTAGTCTGTACTTTTATTGAGCAAAATCAAATATTCTTGCACACTAAGCATATTGAGAGTTACTTTGACAACAATACATAACAACACTACTCAACACAATTTTAACTTTTTTTTACATGAAAACTTACATAGATCACATTTTGAAAGTTCTATGTGGCCGCTAAAAAAAATTATTTGAATGAAGAAACCTTGGCACGTAAAGTTTTCTTGTGATAACAAAACATATATTTTCTTAAAAAGTACAAACATCAGCCTCATATAGAGAAATGATTGCTTAATATAGAAAAAATATTTACACATGATTTTCGTGAATATATGACTTCTAGAAAACCTTTTTTAAGCCCCCAAAAAATCTGCTAGCATTCCTGCGCTCCATTTCCCTTGATAGCGCTTCTCCTTTAAAGAAATGATCCATCCAAATCCAAATTTGCCATATGAGAGTCTAGCATATGCATTTTTGAGAGCGTAATGCTTTACATGACTCTTTGTAATTTTCCAACTTATTGTTTCCGAGAAAATTTTTTACAACGTTTACAAAACATTTTCGTGCGAGTTTTTCCTCATCATTCAGTTTTTCTTCAAAGTTCATTATCAGTTGCTGTATTTGTGGGCTTACAAATATTCCCTATTTAATTTTTGCATCGCTGAGTTTGCAGAATTTCTCAGCCAATTCGACAGTATGTAGGATCAAATTTGGATACTGGGTAGTGTGTTTGGGCTTGGTTATAATGCTTTATGTTTGAGTGAAAGAAAAATAACAATCCCTTATGTTTTATGATCCTTTACTTCGATCCAAATCATTGGTATATCAAAAGACTTAAGTCTGAGTTTTTGTTCAACGCAATATTTTAACAGTCACACACACATTACACAACATTTATGTGGAACTCAGTATTTATCGTAATTTCTAACCGGAAATCCAAAGCAGACTAAATAGCGCTGTTCAATTAGTGACGTGAAATTACAACCCTGCGATTTAACGGTTTATTCCCTACAAACAACAAAACCTGCTGGGCTTGTTCGAACTCTTTCGTGGCATATATACGTTGTAACAAACGTTTTTATTATGTACTAAATTGGTCTATTGCAATAGTTATACAGTCGCATAAAAGAAGTTATGAGGTTAGAAATGAATATGTACCTGTTACAAAAAATTAACGTAATTGAAACAAAATTATAACATATTATTAATGAGGGCATACCTACGTAAACAAATATCATCATAAAGATGGTGTGACAAAAAACGGTATTTACCAGTGTTAATATATGATTGATATTTTGGATTTTTTGTTCTCCAGTTCGCTGACAATTTTTTTCCTGTATTGTGTTTAAAGTTACCGTTTAATACCCTTGTTAATAACTGCAGAGATTATTTGTCCAAAAGCATTCGCTTTTCTCATTCCCAATAATAATTTTATGATATTTTAAGTAACTCATAACAAAAAGTTTCTCAAAGAATTTACGAATCCTTCAAAATAGATTGAATCATCCCAAACCATTTTAATATTCTAGGTCAAGCTTTTTTTGCAATTCAGCAGTTTGTCTAGCAAGAAAGGGAACTAAATTCCTTAATTTGATTTTTCTAGGACATTTTCATGTGCATAACGACCTTGGGTGCGAAATTCTTCAATTTAATTCCGGAGTTTATCAATATTTACATAAAATATGGGCGTCTTTTGTTGTTTATGTATTTTAAGTCACACCCAAGCTATTAACCAAAGCTTGCCATTTTATGAGAAACGGTTTTGTTGTTATTTTTCTCTCATCCAAATTATCTCGAAGCGTCACAAGGAACTCCCCAACCCCATAAATGTAACAGTAAGCCAAAGTAAGGTTGCTTATGCTTTCTAATGGACAACAAAGATTTTTAATCGAATGCACAAATTTCTTCAACAAACTTAAAAAGTACTCGTTAACAACAACAGCAACAATAACAAAAGTGTTCTGTAATATTCGGTTGAATAAGGAATTTGTAAATCTGCGCTTATCCGAAAAGGGCACACGTGCCTGCGCAAAAATGTGAGCCCGTAGAGCAGGATATCCTGCTCTTGGTACCTTCTGTTGCTCTGTGATTTGCCTAACTTGCACGCACGCACACACACACAGGCGTGCGCAATCTCATTAATGTTTTGCACATGTATTGCAACTACACAAACAACTGTATGTGTGCACATACTTAAGTGGAATGTAAGCAAATAAAGTACACGTATTCGAGATGGTGTGTCCTTATGTGTGGAAAGGAAAACAGCTCCTACGGGATAAGTGGAAAATCGACCATGACACCACGCTCAACGCTGAGTGGTAAAAGGTTTTTATTATATTATGTTTTCAACCTGACCAGTTAACGCTGTGTTGCCACAAATAAAATTTTATTTACTGCTATTTACAATAAACAATGCGGTTGTGCTTTTTTCTTTGTCCATGATAAATCCTTCAATTTTCTCTTTAATAGAAGTAGGGAAAAAGAAAAAGGGATTCCAATTTGCAAAAATCTTGAAACTAACAACAAAATAGAATTGTTAAGAAAATATGTTTGGGGTAAATTTGTGACTGTTGGCCAACGCTCTATGAACTTTTAATCGCTGTTAGTAGTGGCTATGGGATAAATAAAAAACATTTCAAATTAATAATTAGTATTTTACTTTAAATTAAATGGCAATCTTTTCCGAAAATATTTTTTAATTCCTAGTCTAGCCTAGTTCCATGCCCAAATTGACCGCCATAATTTTTAGATGGCAATGAGCAATATAGAAACAAAGCTGATCTCAAACTTCATTGTTGAGAGACTTATTCGAAATATAAAATGGTTAGTGTTTTTGCTAAGAAATCAAACAAAATTGTAATCAAATGATATTTGTCATTTAAAATTATAACTCAGAAGGTTTTTACAAAAAATATTGAGCACAAAACACCTTTAAATATATTATATCTGCACTTTCAATTAAAAAATATTTACTCATTCAATGCAGAGAATAACATATATGTACGCATATACAGCTGTCAGCATTGATTTTAAAGCGCGTTACAGGGCGTATGAGTTACTTGAATGTACTTCGCCCAATGTTACGCATACGTCCTGTAGTGCAAACAGTGTCAAGTGGTTATTATACAAATAGTATGTATGTATGTAGTCAACAACAAGTACAAGTGTCAATATTTCCAACGATAATTGCAGTGAAACTCCCACCATTACTTTCCCGGTCTGGGTGGCGGTCACTAAGGTACTGGTCGTTTTTGTCGCAAGTAATTCCCATGAATATGAAAGTGCTTAACTAAATGAGTCAAACGCATTTAGGAACAAAAATAAACAAAGCTAAATGTGAGTAAAAAAGAATAGCAAACACTTCACATATATATAATCCAGGGAGGAGAATATTTTATACATACATATATGTATGTATGTACATATATTAGATTTTTTGCCAATACAAAAACTGACTAATACAGCTCAACAGAAGACCTCTGTGCGCTAAAAAGCTATTTTCAACAATGACGCAAAACCAAATATCCGCTTCTTCATCGAGCACAGCACTATTTTCATCTTAAGCAGCGGCATTTGTGACTTTATGGCCCATCGGATATGCAACAACAAAAATAGCATATTTCTCACACTTGCCAACGGTTGATAATTAAGTATATTTATTATATAACTATAGAGCGGAAGTAAAGAAATCGTAACATCTTAGCAGCCGCTCATTAAATGCCAAGGATACGCTCACTTTCAGAACGTAAACAAAAATATGGACTACCAGCTTGATGGGCTGAAACGGTGTGGATTATGATTTCCGCCGCATTGGCTTAATTAGTTCAATTTCCAAAGGCGATTGCGACTACTTGGTGATGAAAATTTTGTTTCCGCATCTTTGTCAGTTTAAAAGTTTCCTTGAATTTCTTCTTCTTAATTACTTTCAAAACGTGAATAAAAATTTATTTTGCAGATAGAAAGATACAATTTTATTGTAGCACTGACATTTTTACGCAGCATTTCTATTCTTCTTCTTTACTGGCGTAGGCACCGCTTACGCGATTATAGCCGAGTCAACAACAACACGCCAGTCGCTTCTTCTCTTCGCTACTTGGCGCCAATTGGATATTCCAAGCGAAGCCAGGTCCTTCTCCTCTTGGTCCTTCCAACGGAGTGGAGGTCTTCCTCTTCCTCTGCTTCCCGCGGCGGGCACCGCGTCGAACACTTTCAGAGCTGGAGTGTTTTCATCCATCCGGACAACATGACCTAGCCAGCGTAGCCGCTGTCTTTTAATTCGCTGAACTATGTCAATGTCGTCGTATATCTCGTACAGCACATCGTTCCATCGAATGCGATATTCGCCGTGGCCAACCACAAAGGACCATAAATCTTTCGCAGAACTTTTCTCTCGAAAACTCTTAAGCATTTCTATTAGCCATCTTGAAATGTCAGCAGTGAAGGAGTATATCTTGGAAATGCTTGAGTGAATTGAACTCAATTATTTTGCAATCATATACACTATGAGAAAAACACAGTAAGACTTTGTTTACAATTTGAAAATTCTTAATTTATACTTCAAAATTTATGTCGTCCTCCTCAAGTAATCCCACTTTGCCCAAATAAACTTGTACCAAAGTATTTCTTGTTGACAGTTTGAAAGGAAGGTTTGGACAGTCGGAAGGAATTCTAAGTGTACCCCAACTCGATAATCGTAGAAAACTTTCGACGTAACCTTGATTTTTGACCTGTTTGGAAGTGATTTTTTCGGCTTCGGCTCACATATTCGGTCAAATGATCTTCTCTTTCCGGGTCGTAAACATAGAATAATTACGCTAGTAATAATACGTTTCACGACCTTCTAGTTGTTGGAAAGAATTGTTTCACAGACGTTAATACGACGTTTTTTTCCAAAAAAAAATAATGATTTTGGAACCAGTCGTGCTTTTACTTTTTTGTTTTTTTCACTTGCTCGCGACAAAAAATTATCGCCGAAATCCTTTTGTAAAAATCAAACGATTCGGCACCAGAAATTTGACTCTGCACACAAAAATTATTGGATCTTGTTTGTTAAATAGTTTAACGCATCGTAAAAATCGCCGAATACGCTTTCTGTACTTCAGAAAGGCAAGCGTATACTAAACACTAATGATGGTTGGAACTTTATGATTTTGCAATTGATTTAAGAAATGTTTAAATTTACACTATAATTATTTTTCTTATACATATTTCAACAGTTAATTTACAGCATAAAATGAATGCGGTGTTTGCTCATCTTACTAAATACTTCTATTATTTATTCTGGTTCCACAGGAATTTCGTAGTTTATGTTGAGGAGTGCTAAGCCATTCAATCTTTTCTGGTGTATCGTTGTTCTGAGCCAAGTTTTGATTCGGCGCAAAGAACAAAAGGATCGTTTAGCGCTAGCATTTGTGGCTGGCAAAGTGCAGAGTACTTGAAGGAGAATATGAATCGACGGATATATATCCTTATCGCAAGTGCTGAGGCTTTCTAAGGCAAAAAGCACTTGTGTTCTCATTTTCCATTGTTTGTGGAAAAAACGCTACTTCTTTGAGCTTCATTTTTTGCAGTTCTTTGTTTACGGGCAAGATTTTCCCAAAACGTCTAATTAGACATTCAATGAGTATAGTTAGTCAATGAGTAAAGTTAAATCTTCCAAATTTAAGTTAAATTTTGGTAACAGCTGACTCAAATTGAAATTTTCAAGAACTTCATCGGAAAACCGCGTTTTTAAATCTTTCATGACCATGTCAGTGAGTGTCTTCACAGCTTTGAGAAGGGTGATTGTTTCGATGACTCTGACGACCACATGTTCCGCGTTTTTCTACTTCAATATCTAATTTTCAGCGCTCTGTGTAGCATTTGAAAAAATTTCATTAAAGTGATGATCAGCATTCGATTGTTCAGTGTTGCAACCAATGTTGTTATGTTTAATGCTTCCGCAAGGTCGTTCGGCAGAATCACACTAAGTAGCTACGTCAATCACAAAACATCACTGAGACAAAAAATTCCAATAATAAATTCGAAGTTGCACAGCACTGTGACTAAACTCGACGCTTTTGCAGTCATTCTATTCTTCCATTCGCTTATTTTTGTCACTACTTGAACGACTTCTGGAAGGGTGACAGTGAATTGATGAACGGCATCATTTCTTTGTACCTATCTTGTCTCACATAGCTGCACTATTTTTGGCCAAAGTATTGAGCTAAAACAGTGTTACGTTTTGGTCTTGAAACATGGGAAAATGTTGTGACTTCTCTGAATATTTCAAATATATTTCCAATCAAAGCAATTTACTCAATTTATGGGAAAAACATGGTATCATCTCAGCGTTTGTAGCTTATTTTTTCTATTTTTTATTATTTCAATACTTATACTACTGTGATCAAATTTTTTCATTTTTACTTCGGGTGTTTTTCGAATCGGCAATTTTTTTTCTGTAAGTTGGTAGTACTATAATGACTGTTAATGACATCTATGCTAAATTTCACAGCAAAATATTCATTAGTATATGAGATACCTGTCGTTTTGCTCTAAAAGTGTATTCTTCGCTTTTTACTATGTCTGAATTTATTGAACAAAGAAGAGCGGTAATGTGGCATCTCCTACTGCATTGGTTATTTTTGATAATTTCGCCACATTTTCAATTAATATCGCCTGATTTACCGTCGTGTAACTTCTGGCTATTCAGCAAATTCACATGACCACTCCGAGGACACTCTCCCTCAGTTGCCTCAATGCCTGGGAAAATTAACTTCCCTCTACTTCGCCTTCAGAAATACTCGCAGCCAATGTTAAGGTTACGAAATGCCAATAACAGTAAAAAAAGGCAGAATGTTTGTGTCGCTCATTCATACGATTGTTGTTGGTTTGTTGTTATTTATACTTATATGCTCATTTTCGTTCTTGCGGTTAGCTAGTTCACTCCCAAATCCTTAGAAACATACGCGCACACACACATTGGCATTGAATTTGGTGGCAAATTACTTGTATTTTCCTTAATGATCCTAATAGAATTGGATGGGGCCGTAGAAGGTCGAAACTCAGTCAAATTTAAGGACAATTATAGCAAATAATAAGTATTTGTGGCGCAAACAGACAGCTTGGCAGACGGTTTTGCAAGCACGCATCCATACATACATATGCATTTACATAAAAATAATTGGATTTACACATATCAACCTACTCTCATATAGTGGATATAAGCATCTGCATGTAAACATTTCTGTTCTTGTTGATAGCAAATGTAACTACAGTTAAGACTACTTTAAAGTAACCTTGAAGTATGTTTAGAACTTTTTACTGGAGCTTATAGAAAAGTAAGTTGCCATATACATATCTATAAACATTTTTCGAGATGAATCTTATTTATACCCGATGGTAAAGCCGAACTATTGCAACGGAATTGTATAGCGTAACATAATATTGTCACGTTCGCAGTATGAAACAACTTGAAGGTATACGATTTACAAGTATTGTGTTGGTATTTTTAAGTGGAAAATTCGGTTGGTTTACAATGAAAGCTTTAAAGTAAAAAATTTTTAGAACATCGGAAAATTCCGGTATCAAATTAAATACGTAGATATGTTTATCTACATATCATATTTTATTAACACTCATTTAAGAAAGCTTACAGCTTTAAATATTAAAAAAAAAGGGCTGAATATATAATATCCTCCACTGGTATATTTTTTATGGCCACGTTGTTTGAAAGGTTATTTATCTGGTCGAATTAAGGTATTTTGCGTTTGACTGAAGAATAATATTAGTCCTTAGCGTCATGAACATCAAAATGATCGGGTATGTTTTATTTATACTCACTATATAACTTTGACAGCTCGATCCGTTTATAACGCAAAGGATCGCATTTTTTATTATTTTTATACTCTTGCAACCTGTTGCTACAGAGTATAATAGTTTTCACCTAAAACTAACCGAGATAGATACATGGTTATAAATAACATTAATTCTTTTAGAGTATTCCACCTTATGACTAAAAATAGCTCAAATCCAACAAAAACTTTTCAATCCCTAAGTACCGAGTATTTCGACCACAGTTGTCTTTTGACAAAAAATGTCGACAAATTTGTGAGATATGTTATTGAAATTCGGTGATAATCCTTCTCTGATTATGGTATGTCTGCATGTCAAAAATGGATCGGACCTACACTTTCCTTTGCCCCCATATACCAAAAATAAAGATTTTCGATCTTCCGGGTGACTTTGTACCACATAATCGGCGAATATATAAGATTTCCCAATGAAAACAAAGGAGTATGTGTATATGTTTGGGTTTTTAATATGTAGGCATGTTAATAGCAGGTGGTATTTGGAATGGTTTTACATGCTGTCCTTATCATCAATTTGAAGCTTTACTGTAATAAGTGCAGATGCCTTTGTAAATCATATGTAATTTGGTGTGAATTATAATTTCATGACTGAATTAATGGCTTCCTGCTTTGTGTATACAAAATGGCTGCAAATACAGATATGTACATAATGTATATATTACGTATATGTACATTAGGGTCATTCAAAAAAAATTTTTTTTTGATTGGTCCTCGGAAGAATAGGTTCATAATGATTTTTTTCATTGAGTTACATAATCCATAAGAAATAAAAAAAATTCCCAAAAATAATCAAACTTTAACTGTTAATATCTTTTAAACGGTTGGATTTACGAAAAAATCATAGGAGACCTTTTTTTAGGGCATTCAATTTCCTACAAAATCTAAGGAACAAGATATTTTTTGAAGTAGTTGGAAGCGAGATATAAATTTTTCTATCTGATAATAAGAAAAAATAGAAAACTGTATGTAGGAGGACCTTTCCGATACAATTAAAAACTCATATTTAGAGAGGCTTTCTTAGAGGTGTCTAGGAACCTATTTTTCCGAGTACCAATCGAAAAAAAAACTTTTTTGAATCACCCTAATGTACATATATATGTATGTATATATTATATATATGTATATATGCACTTATCTTTATTTCTAATTTCAAAAACTTAACGCTTTATTAGTCAATATCTTAGCTTACAACTTCCTTCTTATACCTCAATTTCATAAATGTATTTCTATATACATATATAATTTGCTCTTTAAAGCAAATTATCAATAATCAATTGTCAGCGTTCACCTGCAAACGAGTTTTTTCACCTCGCTTTTATTCAAAAAGACATTTTGGTTAATCACCAATCAAAGATATCCAATTTAACAATTGAAGTGAGTGTCCTTTTGTCATCTGACGTACGTGTATGGCCTATAATTATTAAATTATATTCACTGCCATTTTCCTGGCACTATAGTACATCTCACGTTTTCTTTCTAGCAATGACTGGCATATATTCATTGCTGAAACTTCAGCATATGTGTTGTTGGATATAAACTATTATTGCGATATTTTATGACCGATTTTGCTGATTCCTTCATTCCAATGCACTCTGAAGTAATGTTAGGTCAATAACCATGAAATATATGATTCCTCATTGTTGTCCTCATTTCGAATTCAATATTTTTAGTATCACTATTTTCAAATGGATGCCATCCAGGCTATATTTGCTTCAAAACCATCAAATGATGTGTTCTGTACTTGAGAGAATATTATATTCACCTTTCCTTCTAAGGAAACTACAACTGTAGACTCATTTCTTGTTATGCGAACGGATTATCCCGTAAAACTGACCCTTTTGGTCACTTAAATAATCGGGTTAATCTATAACAAGCTTTTAGAACTGTCTCGATGCATTTAAAACTAAAAAACGTACTTCTTTCCTTACAAAACAAATAATAATAATATTAAGATAAAATAGAATAGAATAAAACGTTTTAAGTTGGTTGTGAAAAACATGAATCAATCCATTAAAGAAATATTTTACGAAAATGAGTTATTGGTGTAAACTTTAGTTTCACCTAGTAACTGACTACTAGGATTATGAGTGGCACATAACTTTATAAAATATATGGTATAAGGAATATTTATAATCTACATACTACATATATATCGATTTTTTTGCTAAAAAGAAGGTGAATTTGAAATTCAAAGAACAAGGTGTAGCAATCGACTATTTTCCCTCCGGCATTTATTTATACAAAATATAATCGAAAAAGTGCTTAATCATAGCTTGCTCAAAAAATCTTTTCAATATTCCCAACACATTTAGTCTGGTTTCATAATATTTTAGCCAGCGGACAGAAAGTGACCAAGCAATATATCATTTCCATATAGGGCCATTACAGCGGAATTTTTTGCATAAATCGCATTTGAATGATACGTTAAGTTTTCCCGGCTTATTCTCTATTATTAATTTATTTTTATTTTGCCATTAAGAATATTATATATGAAGTATGGTATGTGTGCTGCTTGCCTGCGTCCGTATAAGTATTTAGTACACACTTTCTCGCAAACAATTTTTCATGTACATATGTATGTAATGAATGTAGTTACACATACACTCGCGCTTATAGATATAGTAGATGTGCGCATAAGTGCAACGCACATATTGTTGTTTATTTGCAACGCGTGTGTCACGTTTTTGTTCATAAAATTCTAATTGAATCTGTGCTCCCTAGCAAGGCCCACCAAGAAGTTCCATTCCGCCGTAAGCAGGTGCGCCCTCTGGCAAAGTATTGATGGTAGGCGTGTGATAAAAATTCATTTAAACACTTTTTGTTGCTAATTTATAAACAACATGAAAATGTTGCACAACTACGAACACATTTGAAATTTCTGTGCACTGTTTGCTTATATTCAGTTATATAAAGAGACCGTGTGTACAATATATGGATAGCTACATGAAATAAAGGCAGTCTAATTTATTTGTAGTAAAAATAGTTACATCGTTGTCCTCAAGAATTTTACTTCTGCCTAAAAAGACCCTCAATGAGGAGGCTAGCCTCTTGTCAAACATACATACGTATGAAATAATAGTTAAGCTCAATTTTGAAGAGCGTCCTCGAATGTTTGGGTTTGAAGCTTTAAATTTATTTTTATTTGTTTGGCGCTTTTCAGAATCATAAAAAGTCGCAATTATAAGGCAGTAAAATTCCTAAAGGGATGTCTGTGAAAGTAAACACATGTGGCATTTATGATTATGGTAGTATACTTTGGCAAATTGCAAAAACAATCTTACTTCTTAAGAAACTTTTACAAAATTTCCTTTTTTGAGTACGAACAAGCCGTAAGACTCTTAGTCTTCTTTGTACCTAAAATGTTTCTGATTAATTTGGTTTGCATGCGGAAAGCGTTATTAGTGATTTCTTTTAAAACTTACGATGATGTTAACGTTAAAGGCATATACGTATTTCGATTTCTAATGCTATCAATCGGTCAATTGCTATACGACAACGAGCTTTCGGTGATAATAAAATCATATCAAGAAATGTTTATTTTTTGGCGTAGGCACCGCTTACGCGGTTAAAGCCGAGTTTACAACAGCGCGCCAGTCGCTCTTCCTTTTCGCTGCTTGACGCCAATGGGAGATTCCATACGAGGACAGATCCTTCTCCATCTTGTTTTTCCAACAGAGTCGAGGTCTTCCTCTTCCTCTACTTCCTCCTGTGGGTACTGCATCGATTACTTTCAGAGTTGTTGTCGTCCAATCGAACGACATGACTTAGCCAGCGTAGCCGTGTCGTCGTGTATCTCATACAGCTTTTCGCTCTATCGAATGCGATATTCTCCGTGGCTAACGCGCAAAGGACTATAAGTCTTCTGCAGAGCCTTTCTCTCGAAAACTCGTAATGTCGACTCAAGCCGCACCATATAACAGGACGCGAATAATGAGTGACTTATAGAGTTTGGTTTTTTTTGCCTACTCAGTACGAAGTAACACCTGTTGACAAGAATTACTCTGCGTTGGATTTCGAGGATGACATTGTTGTTGGTGTTAATACTGGTTCCATGATAGACGAAATTATCTATGACTTCGAAGTTGTCAACAGTGACGTGGGATCCTAGTAGCGAGGGGGACGACTATTTGTTTGATGAAAGGAGATATTTCGTCTTGCCCTCGTTCACTACCAGACCCATTTGCTTTGCTTCCTTGTTCAGTCTGGAGAAAGCAGAACTAACGGCGCGGGTGTTGAGACCGAAATACCAATATCATCGGCGTACGCCAGCAGCTGTACTCTTACAGAGCCCTTCCGGAAGATGTTATCTTCCCTATTTAGTTCTGCAGCTCGAATTATTTTCTCCAAGGGTTGATTGAAGAAATCGCACGAAAGAGGGAGTTGCAATGTCTGAAACCTCATTCCGTATCGAACGGCTCGGAGAGGTCCTTCCCGATCCTGACGGAGCTTTTGGTATTGCTCCACGTTAGTTTACACAGCCATGTTACTTTTGCGGGAATACCAAATTCAGACGTCCCGACATAAAGACACCTCCTTTTCGTGCTGTCAAAAGCAGCTTTGAATTCGACAAAGAGGTGGTGCGTGTCGATTCTCTTTTCAAGAATGTTTTCCAAGATTTGGCGCATGGTGAATATCTAGTCAGTTGTTCTTTTCCAGCCCTAAAGCCACACTGATAAGATCCAATCAGTTTGTTAATCGTAGGCTTTAATCTTTCACACAATACGATCGATAGAACTTTACATGAGATGTAGGAGGCTTATCCCACGGTAGTTGACGCAGATTGTGATTCCAATTGTCGGCCAGGCTTTCGTCCGACTATATTCCACGAAGATGCTGGTGCATGCCCCTTATCAGTTTTTCGCCGCCGTATTTAAATAGCTCTTGGTCATCTAAGTCGTGTAATTTGATTCCATGATACAACTACCCATATACCAAAAAGTACACTCAAGCACTAAATGCTATTAAATTAAATAAAATGGCTTTACTAGAAGCCGAAATAGTTAAGTTCTTTACCACCAAAAAAGTGCATATCTATCTATTAAAATGTTAATTAATGATTCGACCTTCAAATAGATCGTTAATTTAGTATGTTTGGGGAGTAGACCTGAATTTTTATCACCCAATAGTTTCTACCTCAATTTTTTGTTATTTGTTTTTAAACCACAGCCATAACACTATAACTGCTTCAATTAAGATTTCCAAAGTATTACAAATACCCTAATGTACCTTGTATATCAGATAATAATTGTCATATGAAATAATCATTGTTATTTGATGCGTAATTTTTAACTGTCAAAAACACAATAGAGTACAATTGTATATGCCTTACATGGGAGGCAGGGGAGAGGAAATATTCAAACAAAATATCAAAGAGAGTTGAATCATGCGAATTATTACACTGAAGTGGGTAATGTGCTTGTAGAAGCAGCAAACAAAACTGAACGCTTATGGAAACCGGAACAACAACGGAAATTGAAGGCAATTATTAAATTTTTGCGAAAAACGAAATTTTATGCACAAAAACAGGTCTGCTTTTCCGTGAACAACAGAAAGTAATATTTATGACTACTTGCGATATATAAAAAAAATAAAAAAAAAGTTGGTATTGCTAAGGTGTATTTTTGATTGTATAATATAATGTACTCCGTCAATTATTCATTAAATTATTTTTATTTTTCAACAAAATTTTCGCAAAAAACAAAAAGTGCTTTTAAAACGATAGCCACTCTTCTGGGCCATGAAGCCATGCTGTCTAAAGTTTCTTCGGTCGTTCGGTCTTCTCTAGCCGCCTTCCGTGCGGAAATTTTCAGCCTGCATACAGTCGAAAACGAACTTCCACTGTGAGCAGCTGATACCGGAAGAGTTACAGCGATCTGCAGATACCGATACACAGTTGGGTAGAGCTTTTAGCACAAATATTTAGGATTGCAGTCAATGTGCTTAGCTCTTTCCCATTTAGTATCCTCGAGCAAAGCCTAAGTTTCAACATGTGTTCATTTTGCAATAACCTTTATTAATTTAAGAATATTTCGGCCAAAACATAACCTTTTCTCTTTTTCAAATCAAAATTGTGTTGTTGCATACTGTAGAGCAACAATAATCATTACACATTTTCCTTTAAAATTCTTTCATAAGTTTTGCACATTGAGATGCATATACAGCGAATGCTTAGAAGGGCGCAGAATTCGGATGTTACCTAACACAATTCCCCTTTAAAGAATTAAAAACAAAAAAAAATTTCCTCTACCTTAAATTTTTCACCAAAAACCACGCTCAAGGCGTAACCAAAGTAGCAACATCACACACTGCGAGTCAGTTGACCACATTTTCCTACATTCGTGCCGAGCGAACAAAAAAACATATTCAATGCATTATTCTACTAATATATTCAAATACTCAAATGTAACAGAATACTCTGATCTCTTTTCACCATCATGCCGCTGCACAAACAAGCTTCCAGCTACGAGGAGGTAATGAATGGTAACTATGCAAAGCAAACGACCAGAGGCTAGTGCGCTTTTGTGTCACGCAATATTTTTTTCAGGAATCGTTTGCAGTATTCATTTTATTTCAACAAAATCCTTGATTCTCTGTAGGGATTTGTGAACCCAACCAAAATTTACATACACCCACAGCACATTACGATTTATTGGCGAACCAAGTGCGACCAAATGAAAAATTGTACTGCTCTAAGCAAATTCCAAAGTGGCTAACGACTGTAGGATACTGTGATGAAACATATTCCCCCACACAGTTATAGAGTTATTATTAGTACGAAATATGCGAGCACATGCGTCTTATTGAAAGGGCAGGTGAAGCAAATGTATGAATTCCAAGTATGCATGTGTTTCAATTTATATTGTATACATAAATGTTTAACGTTTTTTTTTTGTTTTATATTATACCGCTACAGCTGCCTTCCTTACCGCATTAAAAATCTGCTTACAACATTCTTCTATATTTAATGGTTGTCTGACATGGCGTATACGTAACATTATTTAGGAATTGGTTGGCAAGTTAGTTAACTGATGATGAAATGGGGGAAAAAATAAAAGCTACACACTTACAAATATTATGTATGTATGTATATTATCACATAAATCTCGAGAGTATAGAAATCTATAAATCGTTAAAATGTTAACAAGATTTTTTTGGTAATGTGATGCCACGAAGATCGTTGAGAAAAAATTATTTATTTTAGCGGTTTCCAAACTGTATTAAAATTACGGTTGTCAAGCTTTCTCAATCTGAATTTTCTTACTATTTACAACCAATACATATTTATTTAGCCACATTTATATGTATATGTACATACATAGAATTTCTGTTTTTTCAAATTGAATTCTTAAATTTTGCTCTTATCAATCATCTAATGAGTTAGCCATCGTAAACCACAGTCAACTATCGGTTAAATCATACATTAATTACCAGAGAGCGCTACGAGAGATTTCTGTTAAAGTTTCTATTGGTTTCTTAAAGTCGAATTGTTCAAACAACTCTAAACTATTACTATTGTGCACGTATGATCTTTCATCTCTTTCTTATGCATAAACCTATTCTGAATTTGAGTTTCGGGTAGTCGTGATTTGCAGTGGTATTTATATTAACATTTACTCATACATATAAATGTATATAGTGTGCATACCGGATTTAATGTGTCACTTAGTAACACTTGTAACACAATTAGCAACTTAATAACACTGTGTTGTTAATTGCTCAATCATACAAGTGCAAATAAAAAATTATTTTGTTTATTAGCAAAAATATAACAAAATAGGTATTAATTGGGTATTAATACAGCGTGAACACTTAATTGTAATGGTCTCACTTAACGAATAACCTATTCTTACTAATTAATTTGTTTTTCTAAGTACAAAAGAAGTCTAATATTTGAGACAGATAAATGCCATAAAGTCATACTAATTATTTCTAATAATCAGAAGCATAAACAAATTGTTTTTAAGCCCCTAATAAGCGATATTTAATTTTTATATTAGATAACATATGCGTTCCAGACATCACTACCTTAAATTGGTAATGTTTCGAATGGGATTAGCAAATATTATGATAATGTAATTGATACATTTAAAAAACGTTTATAAGTCGCTTATAGGAATATACGAGTATGTATTATGTGAGACTGTTATCAGACATGAACTGGAAATTCCGTCCGATTTTGGTAATTTTCAAGACATACGAGTATACTTGCATGACACACTAGAGCGTTTAATCTATATTTATCATAAACAAGACTAGAGGTATTTACCATAAAATAGTGATGTTCAGTATTTCGTATTTTAAAAAATAAATGGTTAAAATATCAGTGGATGAACACACAGAATGATGGTATAAGAAAATTATTGGTCAAGAAATATATATTAATGATTAAGTCTTGTAAAAAACAAGAAAAAATATGGATTAAAATTACAATGCCTTTTACAAATAGAAAAGTTTCAAGAACTTAATTTTAATCAGTCAATTTGAATGGCAGCTATACAAGTATTCTATAAAGATTTGTTAGTGAGATATCTTTTCAAATAATAAGCACTCTTCAAAAGAACTTAATGTTGATCGGTCAGTTTGTTAGTTATATTATAAGGATTCGATATCAACGGTATAAAATTACGTGTGCAAAATTTAATACTACAGAGGAAACACTTCGTAATATTTGCTTGATCGTAATCACTTCGTTTTCTTTTCAGCTTCAGACACAAACTGCAACACTCACTTTTGTTTCGGTTTATGACAAAACAATCTATGAATTTAAACGCCAATTTGTGAGTTTTTAATGAGCTGTAAAATCGCAACAGAAACTTTTTATATTCTTGCAACATGTTGCACAGCGTATAATAGTTTTGTTCACCTAACGGTTATACGTAACACGTGAAACTAACGGGAGATAGATACGGAGATATATGTATGTATATATATATAAATGATTGTCAGAGTGGCAAGACGAAATCCCAGAGACTGTCTGTCCATGTAATCGATAACTTGAGTAAAAATTGAGATACCTTACACTTGTCACACATATCTTATGGCACCCAAGGGTAATTTGTATTGACGATGGACGTAATCGGACCACAGGAAAGGTCTTTATGGGAACTAGTAGTAAATTTGGACAATTTGGCGTGGCACCGCCTACTTATAATATCAATAAAGATATTAGGGTAAAACTTTGCACAAAAAGTTTCCACAAACTATTTAATCTAATGCCTGAAAATGGTCAAAATCGGACCATAACTTTTCAAGGACGCCGACACCAAATATGTGGACACAAGTGCACATGGCTGATTATTATCGAACATATCGGTTGGTTTCTTGTATTGAAATACGGGTAAAATATTTTTCTGAAAAGAGCATGCCCTTGAGCCAAAAATCGAATCAATACTTATCTTAGCCCCCAAATACCAAATATAAATATTTTCGAACTTCCGGTTGACTTTATACTGTATCTATCGGTCAATATGTACCATAAAAAATCTTAATGAAATTCAAAAAAATATCTGTTTCTAATAATTGTGTATCTTCTTGCTTGTGAATGTAAATAATGCATGCAAACCGTCCTAATTTTATTAAAAATATGTACGAAAATCCCGTATATAAATTTGCCTTGAGAGAGTAAATGTTTGGACCCTCTCCACTGTTCGAAATTAAATTTGCTTCATTTAGAAGCTGGTGAAGAAAATAATTTTATGAACTTCTTTGAAAGAAAATATCAGTGGATCACGGTGTGCTGATTTCATTACTGAATAAACTACACTTCAGGTGAAGCTTCTACACAAAAAAAAAAAAATACTCGCAAACCACTCACTGTTTATGAATTTACATAATTTATTCAGTTTAACTGAGCAAGTGAAAATTTGTGAAAACTAAGACTGTATGGGATTTTTTATCTAAGACCAAACATTCGGAAAAATTTGTCATACAAGCTTTGAATTTGATTGCGCATTATAGAATCGTTTTGAATTCTGATCAAGTAAACTACATAACTTAACTAAAAAAATAGAAATGTTAAAGAACAAATTTATTTCATAGCTATCCGAGCATGAAAACAGTTTCGTCGATGTCCTTGAATACCTAATCAACGCAAAAAATTTTGGCAAATGAGGAAAAACTTTGTTTTTTGGCAGTGTTTCAAATTTTGTTCGAAAACTGAAACCGTGACGTGTGCAACATAATAGGCAAACATGCAATTATACATATATTTGTATATAAGCAAACTTATACTTGTTTATAAATAGTTAACTACATACACAAATAAGAATATGCATGTAAATACCCATAAAGTTTTCGTTTGAAACACGTTAGTGTTTGGAGACATAAGAGTATTTGCAAAAAACGAATAGTCTCGACAACACAGCTACATATTGTATAACCCGCTGACGTATTTTCTCAAATCTGAGTTTTCTTTGCCGATTTTTTGATGTATGTGTGCACTTAATACCTGTAGAAAATTTTAGAATTGGTGAACAAAGTTCGGTGGCATGAAATAAATACTGTTGAATTGAATTTTTATAATATCCAAAGAAATTGTTCAGATCGAATCATTACAGCATATAGCTGCCATACCAACTGAATGATCGGAATCAAAATCGTGTAAAGAATTTTTTGTATCTGTAAAGAGCATTATAGTTTTGGTGCAACCGAAGTTATTGTTTTTTCTTGTTTTCTTTAGATACCGTGAAAATATCGTGCGGAAAGCAAAAAAAAGATTATCTTAATATACATTAATTATTAATATTGCGGTTTTGGATTTCGCCTATAAGTAACAAAGGAATACTTTTTTTCGGATGTTTAATGTACTAGAACATAAAATTGTATTTTCAAAATGAGTTCTTGTCCTTAAGCTATAAATTCCAATAACTCAAAAGTTATTGAGTCTCACCTTAGATCGTAAAGCGTAATTTTTGTAGTTGTTTTTACATTATTTCACAAAGTAATGCTTTAAAGTCTGTATGACTGCGTGCGAGGTGCGTTCCAACAGGACTTTTTGAATCTAGCGCCCGCTGGTGCCGCCATCTATATGTCGACTGGTGCGTTAGAATCTGCTATCTTCATGGATTGTCCATGATTTGATGACATTTCATTGATTGGAAGTGAAGTTATTGCGTTTTAAGTGTCAGTATGTTTTTGTTATGGGAGCGAAAATGAGCTTCGAACGAAGAGCCAACTTTAAATTTTGTTTTAAAATTGGTAGAACTGTTACCTAAACGTTTCAATTGATGGGATGATTGCCTATCCCTTAGCAGAGTGCATGAGTGGTTTCAACGTTTTCAAAGTGATCGTGAGGGCATAAATGACGATCAACATGTGGGTCAATCAAAATCCGTGATCACCGGAAATTCCATCAAAACTGTGCGTGAACTTATCAAAAATCAGCCGAAATCAACATTGAAATTCATGGAAATGGAGTTGACACATCGATTTATCGCATTTTGACCGAAAGGTGTGCCCACGGTTTGTTCCGCACAAATTGACTGACGACCAAAAATTGCTCAGAATCCAGCATTCGAAGGACGATTATTTGACCAAAAATCACATTTTAACCATTAACCCCTCCCCGTATTCACCTGATATGACACCGTGAGACTTCTCCATTTTCATAAAAATACATTTGTCCATGAAAGGAAAGTGTTATGCAGACGTAGAGGCCATTCAAAAGGCTTGCACCGGCATACTGGCGGCCATACCGGCCAACGAGCTAAAACACTGGTTCGACATGCTTTTGAACCACGCAAAAATCTGTATTGAAGCAGAAGGAGACCATTTTGAATAAAATAAATTGATTTTGCCGAAAAAATCATTTGCTGTTTTATTTTTAAAGGTCCTGTTTACTTTGGAAGGCACCTCGTAAAATACCTTATATCGTACATTTTATTATTTTCGTTATGTTTATTATTCCATAAATGCTTAGAAACTTTTTTCTCAATAGCAATGAAAAAAAAAACGATAAAAATACATTTTATAATACATTTTATTATGTTATTCAATTGAAATTTTTTAATAACATATTTAGTTAAAAATATTCTTGAAAAGAGCTGCCAAATTTTATTTATTTAACATATGCATAAAAAATGTTACCGAAATTTGATGATAACTGCCAAATGTTTAAAAATAGCTTTATATTAAATTTATAAGGTATTGTAATACCTAAAAATGTATTTTATCCAGCTCTTTAAGTATCACATTTCAATCACCACAAATAAGTGAATGTAATACTTATAAAGCAGAAGAATAATAAAACTAGTGTGCTTCCTTGCTGGGATATTTTCCCTTTGCCGAAGTATTAATGGCATGTGGCACGTGCCAATCATGGGCGCTTAGTCGCGGCTGGTGCACAAGCTTCCGGAAATGCTCGCATAGTAAATATCCTACATGTATTTGTGCATGTACATATAATATATATATTTCTATGAATGCTAAATTGATGACTGTGTTTTACTTCAAATGAAACGTGTGTTTGATGATGAATACACATATGCACATAAAAACATATAATGAACTTTTTTTGAGATTGATGAAATGAATGCAACTACAAACATGTAAAAACATACACACGTGGGTACAAGAAAGTTAGGAGACTTGTATTTCGTGGTACAGTATTTGCAAGTAAAAATAATTTATTTTTAGTTTCAAGGTTGTATATATTGCCGGTATTTGTTTATCTCCACTGAGTTGAACGTCTTTGCGCTAATAATAATGTCAAAAAGGTAATTTAATTCAATATCAAGGCCATTGTGGCAATATCCGTAGGCGTTCAAGTAATTACTTGAACGATTTCATTCTTTTAACTCTGACTATTATAACTTCCGACACAAAAAATTGATTAATTCGCGTTACTTTTAAAATATTCAAGAAATTCACTGGATATGGTATAAATATATACATACATATATGGTATAAGTATGTACATACATTTATTTATATAAATATTAGATAGATTTTACGGGAAGGGCATCAGTTATATATATTTTTACACAAATGAAACAAACATTGTATTAAGCCTGACTGTAGCATTTACTTATAGGTATACAAATTCGAGGGGTTCTATTTTCAATTTATTACCATACTACTACATAACCTTAGAAAAATTAAAAAAAAATGCCATTTTTAATGAATTAAAAAAACTAAAAAACAAAACACCGCAGAATCTTTGAAGACCTCATGCAGTGGCGTAGCTACAACTTCGGGCGCCCGGGACCAAGGATGTTTTGCCGCCCCTCTTTATCTACCTACCTACAAGTTTCATGAGGTGGTTCGAACAAAAGTGAATTTTTACAAATATCTTCGATGTTAAGCATATAAAATTTAGGAACTAGAAGCCACGCAAATTCTGAAGTTCCAAAATTCTCACAATACGGTTTTTCAAGAAATTGATAGTTAATTTACAAGACATATTATTAAAAGCCATAGAAAAAACCCATTTTCGCCCTATATCTTGTACACTTTTGACACAATTAGCAGGAATTTTTGCCTGAATTTCTGAATGTTAGAAAACAGCGAAGATCGTTGCGCCCGGGTCGACAGAGGGCAATCCTAGCTAACGAATGAGCGGCTGGTCAGTTGTCTCAGAGCACCTGGAGAGTCAAGACAAACATTTTCGTCCGACGTGTTACTGTGAGTGCTGTAAGCCGAAAATGCAGCGTTCCTTAGAGCAGAGGTACAATTAAATTCTATGAAAAACTCGGTAAATCTTGGGTTACCCAGATGTTGCTTTAACAAGAAGTGGTGTGTTTCGGTAGCACCAGGTCTTCTTGGGGAAGAGGTCGCTGATGAAGACCGTGCTGGGCGACTTCGACAAACACCGATATTGTAACTCGTCTGCGTAAAGTTTTGAGCTCAGACCGTCGACTAAGTATTCGTTTAATTGTACAGATGTTATATTTATCAAAATCTGTGGTTCATGGCGTTGTGCTTGAACATGCGCAAGGTGTGTGGGAAGATGGTCCCAAAAGTGCTCACTGACGACCAGAAATTGCGGCGTGTGGAAGTGTGAAAATTTGAACATGTTTGTAAGTGACCCCCAATTTTTGAATAACGTAATCACAGGTGTCGAGTCATGAATCTTTGAGTATGATCACGAGACAAAGAGGCAATCTTCATTTTCTTTTGAGACGACAGAGGGGATCCAAGCAGGATGCACCTCTGTTTCGCTCAATTCTGGCTAGTATGCTACTACTATACATTACTTATACATTAGGGTGTTTTTTTTTTTTTTTTTTTTTTTTTTGAACTATTAATTTTTTTCAATCCCGTCATAAAATTTCATTGGTGTGTAATAAAAAAGCTATGAAAATTCCATACAGCCTTACTTAAAAAGGCGAACATCTCGAGAAGTATTAATGATAGCGATTTTGACCTCGGACCTTTTTTATAGCAAATAAAATTTCCTACAAATTTGTCATGTACATTTTTTCTATAGCTCCTGTCATTTACGAGGTATGTACAAAAAAAAGCGAAATTCGTTGAAAAATCGGGTTTAGAGCCTTGTACTACCTCGCCGGTGTGAGTTACTACTTTGTTGCACTGGGCACTTTTGTAGAGTGAACGATTCTGAGAAATATGCGTCTAAAGTCAAAGCGATGCCATAAATTACATGGCTTGTAATTTTAATATTAAGGGCTAAAACTTTTTTAGGGTATTTCCAAGGAAATTTCGTGACGGGATTGAAAAAAAAATTAATAGTTTAAAAACAAAAACCGGTTATACATATATAACCAAGTACCTTAATTTAAAGTGAAAAGAATTTCATACAAGTGGCTTAAACTAAATGTCGTGGTTGGAAAAAACACGAATTCAAAAATTTCTTTAAATGATATGTTTATTATTATATTTATGGAACTTTAAGAAGCAGAAGAAGCTAACTAAATTATTTCCGTTCGAAAATGCCTAAATTTTTACAAAGCATATAAATAAAATTTATATTATTAAAATAAAATATGAAGAAAACCCTTCTTATTCGTACCAGAACTGCATAAATTATGTTAAAAAAAATTAATTCATAAGAAGTTATATGCGAAGAGAGAGGTGAAAAGCATTCAGTTATGAATTAATCAAAAAGTAGTCTCTAAAGCAAATGTATATGCACACACTCATATATTTCCAATGTTCGGCAAAAGTTTCAAAAAGGATCAGATTAGTGGAGCAATTGAGTAGTTTAAAAGGAATTCCTTTTCAAAAACGTATAGATAAGCTTTTTAATTTTTAGAAAATTTATTGGCTTTTAAGTGAAGCTTCTTTTTGTTATCACGTTTATTCCAGTTTTTGGTAAATTTACTTTTTACGCTCCAAGATAATAACTTACGAAACACGAAAATAATTAATTCATTCTAAAAAGGCTTACCTTGATATTCATTAATTAATGGTGGTAATGAAAATATACATACATCTTCTAAATTTGAAAGAATTTCTCAGAATTTTATGTATCAGCGATTCCATTTACGCGCAAAAGTAGCACCAACATAACGTGAGGTTTTTTCAATTAGAAAGATGGAATCTCCACAGGAATTATAACGCTTGTTAATTGGTTGTAAAATTGTCAGTCACATGCAAACATACAATATGTGTATCAACATCAACATATACGAAAGAACTTGTACGAGTATATACACATACGAATGCGATGCTGCTGCTATCTATTTCCACTTCAGTGGCTATACCGACATGGAGTGGAAAGTAATTGCGTTGTTGTCGTTGCTCCAGGCAATTTGACTCTTTATTATTTAATGATCCTTTGCTTTTTGGAGTTGCTTTTTTCATAAAATATATAAAGGAGTCCATATATACATTCATTCTATAAACATTTCAATTTCCTAAAATTATTTAATATTAAGGAAAAGAGGCATCTCCTGAATTAAGAATTTTAATAAACATTTAAACAAGATAACTTTGTATATATACATACATATTCATTATTATATATTAAAATCGGTAGATTCAAGGCTGTTGATAGGTCAATGATATGCTCCACTCAATGTAGTCTTTAATTTATACAAGCACACCGTGTACCGAAGCTAGAATACCCTTCACAGATGCATTTTGTATTGATTTTTATTGGGACTATCGGTACTATAATAGGAAATAATAATCTGCACCGAATTTCATGGAGAAATCTTCACGAATTCCGATCCCGATAAAACAAAATTAGCTAAAGAAGCTGAAGGCGTTCCCAAAAAATGCTTATGAAAAGTGTTTAAAGGGCAAGAAAAATCGTTAGCATTTAATTCTTGATTATCCAATAATTTTCAGTGAATTTACTACTTTTAAAAACTGAGCAAATTTTTCTCCTAGAGTATTTCTTAACCATACTGATGCTCAAGTTGTTGCTCAGCCCAATTCACGAACATACGACGAACCTGGAGGTCAAACGGCTTCAATTCTTGCGACAATTGGATCTTGTAACGATGTAGGTCAAGATATTTTCGCAAAATTCACGCTCAATGACATGTGATAGACTTATTTGGGTCTTCCTCAATAGATGCGCCAGCGGCAGCAAATTCTCGACACTACGGACACTTCTTTATCTCACTGGGACGGGAACATTTCGTACTGCGTCTGTGGTTTCAAATTTGACACGACGATTATGACAACCAAAATTGGACGTAGCGCTCTTGAACTTGATGCCACTGACAAATTGAACAAATTGAAACTGAAATTCGACTCGTTGTTGGATCGTATTCCTTTCCATGATGAAATAGCAAACCTTACTGAAGAGAAATGTCAAAACAGCGGAAAAAAATATGGCGTCGATTGCTGTCCCTATCGGTCTACTTTTGTAGTGTCCCTATTAAAAACCCGTTACAAGCTAAACCACTCTAGCATGTACCAGTACTGACTACAATTACTCAAATGAAATTGAGATCAAATTAAAGATGTCTACAGCTATTGCAAAGTCGACAAAATCTGCAAATGGGAAATGTTAATCCATCACATTGCTAATTCAATAAAAAAAACATTTACGTATTTACGACTATGTTTTCGTATCCTATTTATAACTCTGTCTCTCGCTGTGACCTGTCAAGGTGCGAAAATTTCATTTTAATACTCCTACACGTATGTATATTTAAGTATGTAATCACCTAATAAGGAGGCGAACATTCTTATATTCGTTCATGCCTTATAAGCGAAAATATTAAAGTACTTTTACTTTTCGTCTGGATTTGACAGCTGACAATCAAGATTATGTGCATATAATTGTTAAAATGGAGGCAAACTGTTTGTTGCTTTTCCGAATGCATTTTTTATTTCTTAGCTAAGTTTGAATAACTTCATATTTTGCTTTGATAAATGGCGACTGTGTTTTTTTAAATTTTAATATAATAGCTTCTTTCGTTAGGTAATCACATTATTCCAAAGAACTTCTACCACTGTTTTCTTACCTTCGCAACCTAATTATGAATACAGTGGATCCACCTAATCGAGTCTGCAGAAGAACTCTTAAAGATTGTAGATGTTAAGTAACTTTATCAATGGAGCTTAACATTTTCACAAGTACTATATATCACACATTGAGTTAGCTATTATATCTTTCCTCCCTCCGCCGTAGTTTTATTCTCACTCTTTATAACATAGGTTTTATGAAAAGGAGCACAAAATTCAGTTTACTCGTAAATTAGACTCTCTTGAATGATAACTACCTATATCATAGGCTGTTACTAAATTTGGGTTTTAATGGCCTCTACAATTTTATGAAGCTTTCATCAAGCGGTCGATTAGCGAACTTATTTTAGTTTCATGTGTCTTTTTTACCGACTCTAACACCCCCGCTTTCACAGAATTCTCGACAAGACTCGAACGAAAATGTTTTCATTACCTTAATAATCACACACAGAAGTCCTTTGAACTTAGCTCCGCAGTCCACTCTGACGTAAAAAATATTTCAGGAAAGCAATTGGTCAGAATTCGCCGGAAATATCTAACGGTTTGGGCCGCTTTATGCGAAGAGTGTAATAATTTGAACAAAGTCGTAAAAAATTAAATACACACTGAACGTCAGTTTATGGCGCTGCTGATGATACCAGTCCAGACGCGGCTGTCAATTTCACTTCATCACCACTACCGAACACAGATATCCGCTTATTAACTGTAATAAAAGCCGTAAAAGGTGGAAGAATGGCAAAGTGACGCGCATTGGCACTTTTTGTTGTCTTTTCGCTATTTAAGGTTTTTGTTTTCTTTGAGCTTTTGCGATTTCCATCGGTTAATTAATATAATACTCGTATTGAGCTTAAGTATTTATTTATTCGCCGTCGAATAGGCAACTTTCACTTTTACTTCTTCTTTTCGCTTATATTAATACACAGTGTACACCTTTTTGTTGTTCCATTTAAAGGGAAAAGTTGAACTTATGTGACAAAAGTGAGGGATGTTATATAAATGTTTCACTCTACGGGTATTATTAGGTAAGGAAAAATCAAAATTGTATGGGGTAGTCTCACACATTCTCCTTCGCATGTGTAGAACCCGAATAAAGTGGGTGCCACAATTAATGAAAAACAATAACGAATATATGATTACACTAGTTTACAATCGCTTTGCGACTGTGATGTTTTTCTAACACGTATGATTCTTTGTGATGTAGTCAAGGGATGCAGGGTCAAACCAAAATGGAATGGAACATTTTTTAACTCAAATCAAAATGGTAATCAGGGAACCTCAAATACTCCACAGATCTCTTAACACATCAGACGCAAATTTTTACTTCCGATTTGTTGAGTAGTCTTATTTATTATGATGCTCTTAGGGAAGTACGGAGTTTAAGACACACTATTTCTTAAAACACTTGGAAATTTCTAGATTTCTAATTAATATTATTATTTGCTATTCCTCTCCAGAAATTGTGACTGTACCGTAGATTTGAAGATTTCTTTTCGATTGAAATTATCCGACTTGCTCAGATTCTTAAACACCATATATATTAACTATCTTGGAAAACAACACCGTTATTAAGAAAATATTGGTACTCACTAATGAGCAGACTAAAACCTTCCGAATACATTATTTTTTATCGCCTTAAAAGCATTAATAGAAATCTTGCGAGAAGAAATGCTTCCTCCCACGCTCAGTTAGACCTTTGCTTTTGATTAGGTAATAGAGCAAATCAAAGCAAGTTCTTGTAATAAATTTTGCTAAATGATTTTTATTTTGAATTTTAAATGTATTATAAATTCGATAATATTTCATTGTTATTTGTTATTTTTTAGAAGAATTTAGGAGAGTTTGGTTTTAGTTTTAAGTAGAAAAATTGTTTAGAGTTAGGAAGACTGTGTCTCCGATAGTGTGAGAAATATTATATCAAAACAAGCATATCAAGTCAGCAGTTTCTAGGCGTCTGCATAGTGCCCCGGGTAAAAATAGACAGGAGTATATATTTAAATAATACGATTCCCGAAAATTTTTAAAGTCGTAGCTTTGTTTTAACGCTAAAAGCTGCGTTGCTTATTTGATATTTGTTTTTTAAATTGCATAGTATTGTTCGCCAGTCGTTTCTGGTTTTTGCAATGTGGCGCCATTTGTAGGTTCCAAGCGAAGCCGGATCCTTCTTCACCTGGTCTTTCCAACGGAGTGGCGGTCTTCCTCTTCCTCTGCCTCCCCCGGCAGGTACTGCGTTGAATACTTTCAGAGCTGGAGTGTTTTCGCCTATTCGGACGACATGACCGCTGCTGTTGTTTTCTCGGCTATAACCGTGTAAATGGTGTCTACGCCAGTAAAGAAGAAGAAGATTATTGCTCGCTAATGTCATTTAAGCGTGAATGAGTGAAGTTGTGAGTGTTATGAATTAAAGGTACAACATCAATTTATAAGATTTTATAGTTTTACATTTTTCTGATAAAACTGTACATTTTGATCATTTATGAGTGAAAGCTTAACTAACGAAACTTTCAGTTTATTCCTCCCATCGTTTATCTTTGCAAGCTAACGGGGCTTTTATGTTTATATTTGCATCGTTAAAGCGCCAACCTTTTCCGGCAAATGCACACATATATAGTACAAAGGCATGTGTGTGCACTTATGTATAATTTACCAGTATACATATTGTCAATAAAAACGTACGGTGAATCATCGAGTGTTTTCTTAACCAAAAGCCATAAAATACGCCAGTAAAGCGTCGGTAGTGCAAAAAACCCTGCGCTGATAGGTTGCACCAAATGCATTGAACTTAAACTCAGAAATAAAAATTATTGTACATATCTACAGGGAGATAGATACCACTTTTAATAAAAAAAAATAACTAAACTTGCATGTACCATCTTATCAAATATAATCCGGACTGTGAGAAAAAATCTACATTTTCACTTATTTTAAGGGGTTATATACAGTTAGGTGGTGGAAAAAAAGACATTTTCCAAGAATTTTTTCTAAGCAAACTTATTGGTTTATTGATTTGAAACTTGGCACTTGTCATAATATACAACCTTAAACTATATTCACATATTTTTTATTGCCAAAAATAATTATCGGGAACGTCGATATTGCCAATTTTGCAGAGGTCCGCAAAAAAAAGGCCTCTTCATTAATATAATAAATAATCTAGTGATTGATCGAAGGAATTAGCAAAAAAAAATTGTTTGACAAAATGACGGCTACTCAAAGCAAAAGGTTCGATTTTCGACCAAAATTCTTTAATCTTATACATATGTATGTACATACACACATTGTACATATGTACATATATATGTATATAAAAATGAATCGCAAAATGTGTTGGTAAGCGTATAACTCAACAACGCCTTGACCAATTTGACCAATTATTTTTTCTAAATGTTTGTTGAGGTTCAAAGATGGTTTTTACGGCAAGAATAATTCGAATAATTGCCGTAAACCCCCTGAAAACAGCCCTTTTCTTTTTTCCATACAAACGAATGAATGTGGGTTTATTAATAACGCTATGGGAACGACTGAACCAATCTTGACGAAATTTTCTTGTATTCTTTTAATGACGAAAAGTCGGAAAATTAGAAAATTCCAAAAAGTAAATTTTTCCATACAAATTTGTTTTTCAATTTTTTTGTTTTGTTTTTCAATTATTTGAATCGTTCAAATTTGTCGTTTGATTCAAAAATTTTTGAAAATTGTTCAGTGAAAACATTATGTGTGTTGCACAAAAAGTGATCAATTACAGATTGAAATTTGTTACGATGCCACGAAGAGTTCGCACTAATATCGGTCGGCGTTCTTTTTGGCATCAAAGTATGGCAGCCCAAGGCAAGGCAAGAAGTACTCCCAAGAAGCGATGACATACGTGCGGTATTATGGATCGTGGTCGATCAGGAAGCGATCGTCCCGATGTCACAGCAAGACTTTTCAAGCAACAGCTTCGATGGACTTTATCTTGAAGCAACGTACATATGGCGCTGTTAGATGCTAGATGTAATCTGTTGAGTGGCAAAAGAGAGGTTTGCCGCACGCACACATTCTTCTTTGGATGGTGGATGGTGCTTTCACCAGATCAAATTGATTAAATCATTTAGTCATGCGGAAATTCATGATACAGAGAAAGGTCCAGTATTATACGAAGTGATGAAAACCAATATGGTTCATGGACTTTGCGGACACCACAATCCCACTTCGGTTTGTATGTCTGACAATAAATGCACGAACAGTATCGAAAGAAACTTTCAGAAAAACAAGCTAGAAATGAGGGATATCCACTCTATCGGCGTCGATCACCAGACGACAATAGCAGAACATTCAGCATTCAATTTAGAAGAATGAATATCGAAGTTGATAACACATGGATCGTATTACGAGTATATTCACCATTATTGTCTACTTCATATTCAAACCTCATATCAGTGTTTAGATTGCAGTTTGGTGTAATCGATAAAATACGTTTGAAAGTACGTCACGATAGGAAGCAACATGGGGGTTATTGGACTTGAACGATATAGTTGATACATAAACTACAATAAAGCGCTTTGTAGGACATTTACTTCTGCAATTCATGAACATTTTCCGACTGTTGTGCGTCTCACAGTTAATTTGGAGAAGGCCAAAGTGTGTATTTCAACCCAGAGAACAGAGTACAGCCAGTGGAAACACCGCCAGCAACAAAATTAACATTTACGAGTTTTTGCTCAACTTTCATCAGAAATCCGTTTGCGAGGACATTCGGAAATACCTTAATATTATACATATAATGCATCGTTGAAGAAATAGTTACGCAGAAAGCAAGGCCAACCAGTAGATGGACATCCAGATGTGTTATCAACTAATGCATTGGGACGAATTTACACAATCCACCTGAAAAACGACGATTCTTTCTACCTTCGGTTGCTATTGATAAATGTTCGCGGTTCAACTTCATTGGAGTCATTGCGTACTGTGAATGGTACGGTCTGCAACTTTTTGAGAAGCAAGCCAGCAATTACAATTGCTGGAAAATGATAATCACTGGAATGCAAATGAACACACTTTTCGCGATAATCATTTCGACATATCAGCCTTCAAATCCGCGTCTATTATGCGATACGAACAAAAATGAAATTGCCGAATACATTTTATATCGTCTTCACTAAAAATTGGGAATGGATCAATTCGGGTTAATACTTCCGGTGGTTTGATATCAATTTTATCTGCCGTTTATCACTTCACGAAATATGAACTCATCATGAATGTTCGGATATTGGCCAAATTATCGTAACTACGATTCCTTAAGTGTACGCGCAATGTTAGCTGCCAAAAATACCGATATTGTTGACTTAAACTGGAAGTTTCAAAGTCAATTTCCGGGAGACTTGCGCTCATACATATCGATGGTTCGTCTTGACAATGAATGAATTATCCAGTGGAATTTCTAAATTCTTTGGATAGGATTGGTATGTCACCGCACCATTTGCGTCTCAAAGTTATATCTGTCTTTATTATGTTTCGCAATCTTCATGCGCCGAAACTGTGTAATGGAACCTGACTGATTGTTACGCACCTATCGAATACAAGGAGCAGAATGATTGATTCTACGAATTCCTTTGAGTTCTACCGGTTTGTAATTTCAGTTCAAACGTATTCCGTTTCCAGCGAAAATTGCATTTGAGATGACAGGACACAAGGATATTTGCATAGTGTGTGGCATAAATTTGGAAATGCTATGTTTTTCACACGGTCAAATATACATGGCGTGCTCACGAGTTGGAAAACCATATTTTCTGTACACCGGAACAGAAACCAAAAATGTTGTTTATCAAGCTGTGTTGTATTGAAAAAAAAAATGAAATGATAAGTTTGACTTTCTTTTCATTTCAAAATACATAATTTCACGCAGGACAACGGCTGCGGGGTCAGCTTGTTATAAATAAAATACACCAACACATTCTAATGCATTTGAAAAGGATCGGACTGTCTCATCAACAAAATTTAAATTCAAGTAAACCACCACCAAAGGAAATGTGTTCTTAATTTGTAAATGGCATCCATCACTTTTGCCAAAACCTCACCACAGAGCTTCCATAGAGCAATCAACTACTCGCGTAGGTCGTCCATCAAAGCCAATAGCATCATGAAGATATGCATTAACATTACCCTTTGTAATAATTATAAATATCCTTTTAATATATGTATGTTCTGATATGTGTGTAAATCTTAAGTTTGAGGAATTTAAGAAAGTCCTAGAATATAACTACGAGTACACAGTAATTTATAATTGCATATATTATACATAAACAATAATATCGATTTTAATCAGTAAGAAGAGATGCTAGAAAAACTTGTTCTCTGCTTTACTTTCGAATTATCGAATAAGAACCTAATAAAAAACATTGACATAGTCAACAAAAATTGTTATAATAAGAAACACTGAGCTTTTAAGAAAAGATCTGAAAATAAGCAAAAATTCCACAATCAGTAGCAATTCCTTTTGTAGCGAAGCTTAGTTATAACAGATACGATTTTATTAGCCTTCCATATAGCCACAAAATTGGTAGTTCGCATGCTTTCGATCCTTATTTCTAATTATATTTCGTTGGAGAAGTTATAAATAGTAATCGCTGTTGTCGAAACCGCAATGATGTTTATTCATACGAAGTGAAAAGTGAAGCTACAGTACTCCAATTAGCCTCTGTAGATTTCTCTGTTACCTGCATTTATTTCTATTTGAATGACAGGACTTAAACTTCGAATTTAAAATAAAATTTTTGGAGATCATAGTCACCATGGAACTGGGCTAGATTTCATAAATCTGAATATAATAGCAAACTTAGAAAATATAATTTTTGTTTGTCGAGTTAAGCCATCCACTTTTGAAATAATTTAATAGAAAGGAGTATGCAAACCATTTTAAATATATCAAACTAAACAAAACGCTTATGTTTAAATGAAGTTCGTGTTTTCTTTAATACAAGTTGGCAATGCAATACAACCTTTACACTCCTGTCCACGCAAATTTAATTATGCACCCTCTGGAGCTTTTCGCAAAAACAAGCAGGCGGCCGAAAGCGCGTGGTGCGTGGTGCGTGGTAGGATAAAATCATGTCGCACGTAATAGCTCACCTGTGAGAGGAGTAAAAGCCCTACATACAGTAGTGTCTGATGAATTTGACTTGAAATTTATTGTGTTGCAAGAAACTTAATGAAGATTCCTTAGGGAAGAAATTCGCTTAGTTATATGTTTTTTCATATACTAACCTAGTATTTAAATTGTATATTTATCATAAAGGAATTTGAGGGAATTTTAATTATGTGGAAGTATTTTTATTTTATATTAATCTTAAGCGGTGACCAACATAGCAGTATCTACTGTACATACATATATAAAACAAACGAATACACACACATATATAGCACATATGTTTGTATATTTCACGCCACACAAAAAAACCTTACCGTATTTCATTTTTATACTCTTGCAACATGTTGCTACAGAAAATACATAGTTTGTACGTATCACCAAAAGCTTAGCGTGATAGATATAAGGTTATATAGTATATATTGTATGTATATTCTGTCCACGATATAAGATAACTTAATGAAACTTGGTACACAAGTTCCTTGGCAAAAACGTAAGGCGTGATTGACGTTTAGCATCTTCAGTTATTTCCCTGGCTTTGATTGTTGTAAGTTGAAAGAACATAAAATGTTCGGTTACAGCCGCACTTAGCTCTTTCTTATTTGTTCAAATCTTGATTTAAATGACTTCACGTGTCACAAACCTGTTTTCCTCAGTTGGCACGCAAAATTTTGGGCTTCCTCAGAATATTGCAAGAGTGTTGTTATAATTTTAAAGTTGTGTACTGAAACGTAGCTAAGGAATATCAATGCGCAGCTGTGTTGGCGAATTTCTCCGTTGTTTTAAGATAGTAATTCGGGAAATCCAGACGATGCATGTCACTTTGCACAGTGGTTCGAGTAGTTAAAAGAAGCAAGTGGGAAAAAGTTTCCCAAGATGACTTTTTTACTTATATAATAGCTGCTTACCCCTCATAGCCTTTATATTTCGAGAGAACAAAACAAACCTTTATTGTTGAAAATTGCTTTTTTGTTTTACAAAATAATTTCCATTGAGATCTACACACTTTTGAATGTGTTTGAATCCATTTTCGAAGCCTTTTTTGCCACTCCGCTTGAGGTATATCTTAAGGGGGTATTCTAGTCTAGAAAAATCTATAAATTTTTTTTATATTTTCAAAGTTTAACTATTCAAGAATATGTGTACAAGAGAATTTTTCAAAATTCAAATTATTTTCGGAGATATAGGCATTTTTCTGACCCGCCATCCAAACTGGTTCGGCCGGAACGCGAAACTTTAAACGCGTTTTTCTCAAAACTGACTTTTTCGGAACGATACCCACGATTTCTCAGGTTCTACTGGACCGATTTACTTGAAATTTTTGTGGAGTCTTCTTTATAGGCTTTTCTATGGTTGGAACTAGCCCCATCCCAAAATTTTTATTTTTATTATTTTTAAAAAATTCGAAAAAGTCAGAAAAAGTGATTTTTTTTTCAGGCAGTCGCCATTTTGTGAAAAAAGATGTTTCCCACTTTTCCGTTATTCCGACCATTGCGACATTATTCTAGATTAATAATCTTTTTTTGGTTTCAGATAACTAGGAGGGTAGAAATCATGGGCATGGTCACGTGGAAATTTTAAGAGACCCCCCACTTCGTCAGCTCATAATTTTTAAAATTTTTTACTTTTTTTAGTTTTTAATCTTTTTCTGTACTCTTCAAAAATTAATTAATCACTAATAAAAAAATGGATGGTAAAAATATTAATTGCCTTTTTTTACGACACTTTAAAAATTACCTAAAATTCATGATTCTAGACTAGAATACAACCTTAAATCGTTGTCTTTTTAATTTATTTTTACGCATGAGAATAAAAAGAAGTTAATCAGTACCTAATCATGTCAATACAATGGATGATTCATCAAATGATGTTTTGAAACGTGATTCGTCTTCGGCCTTTGGTTTTCTTAATTTCTTAAAAGACAATTGGCAACTAAATGGTTGTCTACGACTCAAAATTTTATCAAAATTCTGATGTTCCCACTAAAGGCTATAGTAGGCTCTATCTCACGATAAGTCACATAACGATTTTGTAATATCGGTTTGCGCACAGCATCAATAGGGTCAGTAACAACAACTGATTTTGGACGAAATTCACAAAACTCTTCTTGGACTGATTTACGACCTCGAATGAATACACCATATCATCGACAACCAGTTGTTCTTGATAGAGTTTCATCGCCAAAAATTAAATTAGATTCATCGATGTGTTTAATTGATCAATCCAGACTAATTTTAGAAGTTACAAACAACTTATAGGTGAACTGTGTAACATGTTTCAAGAGTAAAAAAATAATAAAGTGCGTTTATTTTTTGGTTAGTTCTAAAACTCGCAAAAATTTTTAAACTTCATAGCCATTATCAATCATGACGATTCGAAGATAAATTTACCCCGCTGATATCTTGAGCACGACCCACCGTGGGCACGAAAATTCGCTAAACCTACACATAATTTCTCTTGGTGAGAGGAATTCTGAAGAATTTTGTACATTTCCAATTGAACTGAGAGCTTAAAACAATTTTCTCAACAAAAATCGATTTTTTTAGCTCTTTTTTTTATTTGATGTCCAGCTGCAATTTAAATGCCTCTTTCTTTTACTTTTAGGCCGAATCGCCGTTGTTGCCCAACAGCAACAAAGACAATACCAAACCAGCAGAAGCGAATAATAACAACAGCAACAACAATAATAATAACACCGTACCTAACCACATATCAGCGAAAGCACACCAACACAACTACACAGCCCTCGATACCACCGCAAACTCACCGATCCACCAATGTTCCACAGACACACTCAGTCAAAATCCCAATCACAATCACGGCGTTTACAACTCTACTAACATTACACCCGCCTCGAGAGAGCAACTTTCAGCTAACGCTAACAAGCTTTATCTGGACGCACTTGCGCCATCAGCTTCGCCAACCTCATCGGGGCCGAGTATTTACGGCACACCGGCCAGTGAATGTCGACGTCGCAGTTCGGTAGAATCTTTACAGTTATTTGACAGTAATACGGTGACTATAACCACCACCACATCGACAACGATTGATGGCAGCGGTCAAACTGAAGAGAGCATAATCGATTTGGACGACAACGCGAATAATACGGACAGCGATAACTACAGCGAATCGAACGATAACAGTTATTCCACACCTACCACAGCGACACTGTATAGCAATTATCACTACAACCAAACGCCCACACATACACATCAATATAATTTATATCCAAAAGACTTCTTCTCCAGCATCGAAGGCGAACGACCGGAACATTGCTCGAAAATGAAGACGAAAGTCGATGCTGTTGGACGCATAACCGGAGAATGGGGACGCTGGCAATTACGTACTGTATTACTGATCTTCTTATGTAAGATACCATCCTCGTGGTTTATGGCTTGTATAATATTCACAGCGCCCGCACCGCGACATGGTGAATTCTTTTGTAAACCGCCAAATACGGTGGGCGCACAAAACGAAACACTGTGGATAAAGGTCTCACATCCGCAAAAGGAGGAGGTGGATGATCAAGAATTTAGTATAGATTTTTGTAATATATACCAGGATGCACAAGAGCATGCACATCACTATTACCGTTATGAACGACCCGAACTGGAACCGCGCGTATGGGAGGAACCGACTTCGCGCAATATGAACATTATCCCATGCCAGCAGTTCGAGCATAGGGCCGAGTACCATTCGGTAGTGACCCAATACGATTTGGTATGCTCGCGTGACATCCTGGTGTCAGTAACACAATTCTTCCATTTGTTTGGCGTCCTCACCGGCGGCATATTGGCGAATCATCTGCTCAAATAGTAAGTGATCTCATTTTAATTAATTCATAAGTTTTTGTTGCCTATAGAAAGTGGATATCTCATTACTTTTGAGCTCACAGGGTGGCCCTATTCATTGTTTCGGATACATTTTCTTGAAAATTCATCTGCGAAATTAATTAAAAGTTTCCTTACAGTAAAGCCTTTTCAGGCAAAAATATATGTGGCAGATTAGTATATGTTTCGGTTAGATTAAGTGAAGTCACAGTTAAACAATAAGTCATACCAAATAATACCATCATTTCCGAAACTGCCAACAAAACTGTGCTAAAGACAATACTACTTAACATTAGTTTCGTAAAAGCAGAGAAGCCACGAAGGAAATGCTGAGAAGCTAAAAATAACTTCGATCGTTGAGATTGGGAAACACTGAGTTTAATATCATGTTGGAAAATTTTAAAATCGGCTTTCTAATATCAATTCCTACTAAATTGAAAAAAAAAAACACATTATAAATCGTGGACGTGCGGGTGACATAATTTGTTGCAAAGTATAATATTGTAGTCAGTTCGTGTATTGAATACTCGTATAAAAATTTCACAAAACAAAACGTTGTGAGCCAAGTTTTGAGAACCTTTCGAGAACTTTTTCTGTAGTGACTTCAATGTTATGATGCGTGTACAGCAACGCCAGGCCGATCAATCTATCTTGAAGTATGTCCATCCTCAGCCACGTTTTCATGCAGCAATGTGTCGAGTGTTCAGAGCTGGCATTCACACAAGAAGTGTGCAGAATATGCGAAGAAAACTGTGAATCATGAGGTACAGGTCTACATTGCAGTTCTTCAACGTTTCCAATGCAGTAGCCGGTAACTCGTTGTCTTTTGACTTTTGCTTCTGCCCGCAATGGCACTGATCACGTTCACCTTTGAGCTTCAAACGTCGCACGACGTTGGCAGTATCTAAAAGGCTTTTGAATTTATATATCAAGCATAAGATTTTCCATTTCTTTGGTTTTCAAAACACATACATTTTCTGGAAGCAACAAACTCAGTTGAAATCCATCCAATATTTCTCTAGAAAAGCGCGTCTTCAAATCTTCGCCGGTTGAGGAATGTACACTGAGACCCTATAGTATTATTCGCAAGTTTTCACACAGAATTTTTTGCGATTTGTTTGTCGGCCGCGGGTTCTTAGGTTTTCTTCATCAACTTTAAGTTCTGTCGCCATTTCTTCGATCCAGATCGATCGATTCTTTCTGAAGAATCACGCTGAGTGAATGAATTAGAGATAGAATATCATAGACAAAAAAACCAATTACACTGGGGCCCCGGTTTGCGTCGTTAATGGAAACCGTAGAGACGCGACGCAAAACGAAACGACGCAAATCGAAACACATTTCCCCATATACTTACTGCAAAATATTTTTAATTTGTTCCTGAGTTAAAAAAAATGCAACTTTTTAGGAAGGCATTTACATAGCATACAAAACATTTATTTTAATCTATATATATGTATATATCTATAAAAACAAACTCACATTTTTAAAGCAAAACAGCAATTTAAAAAAGAAATGCGATGAAATTAAAACCTTAGTCGTCCATAATTTCTTCGGTCTGAGTTACATTTTTGCATAAAAATGCGTCCAAAGTGTGTTGTATAAAAATTGCTTTTTTCTCCATGTAAACATTTTTGTAGCATTGTATGGCGTCGGAAAGAGATTGACTTGCCTTGGCACTACGATTTTCATCGGGATCATTGTTGCAAAAAATTTCAATCGCCTTTTCTACCAGTTCCATCGCTTTTGCAATTTGCGCAGTTGTTAGCTTTTTTGGTTCTGTTTGGATAACGGTCGGATCAGTTTCATCATCCAACGTATGTTCAGTACTAAAAGTTAATAACATTTCGTTTGTGAGCTCTTCATCCTGTAAGTTTAACAGTTCGTTGATATCCTCAATCCCCATTCCTTCAATATTATTTTCCCTAGCCAGATTAGCAATTTCTTCCCGAACAGTTGGTATATCGTTAATCGGAACATTGTTTTTAAGCAAGCACTCTGGCCATATATTTCCCCAACTTCCATTCATACAAGTCACTTTAACTTCTTTCCATGCAAAACCAATATTTTCGACAGCCATCTTGATATTGTAATCCTTCCAAAACTGCGGAATGGTTAATTTATCTGCTTTATCAGTTGCTTCTATAAGTTGAGAAAATGTTCGCCGTAGATAGTAAGACTTAAAGTTGGATATTACGCCTTGATCCATCGACTGTATGATAGAGGTGGTGTTAGGAGGCATAAAAACAATTTTTATATTTTCAGAAATATCATCTGAATATATGGGATGTCCTGGAGCATTGTCCATAAGTAACAGCATTTTAAAATCAATCTTTTGAGAGCAACAATAATCTTTCAGTTCGGGAACAGCGCAATTTTTAATCCAATCTGTAAATAACGTGGCAGTCATCCATGCTTTCTTATTAGCACGCCAGTGAACCGGAAGATCACTTCTATTCACATTTTTAAGGGCTCTTGGATTCTCAGACTGGTAAATAAGAAATGGCTTGAATTTAAAATCCCCTTCTGCGTTTCCACCTAGAAGAAGGGTAAGTCGATCTTTAGAGGCTTTTTACCCAGGAGCAGATTTTTCGGCCTTGGAAATGTAGGTTTTTTTTAGGCAACCGCTTCCAATACAAGCCAGTTTCATCGACATTCAAGACCTGCTTGCGAGAATATCCCCCTTCTTTGACAATAGCTTGTAGTTCAAGCTTAAATTTTTCCGCAGCTGGCTTATCAGCGCTAGCCGATTCTCCTTTTAGAGAGATATTATGCAAATTTGCCCTAGATTTAAAGCGTTGGAACCAACCGTTACTTGCTTCAAATTTTTCGGAACTTCCACTGCTTGTTGATGGAGTATCATTCTGTAGATCATGAAAGATGCTGATGGCCTTATTTTGAATAATCATTTTGCTCAGGGGCACTTTTCTTTGGTTCTCATTTTCAATCCAAACCGACAGAAGAGCTTCCATTTTAATCAACAGCGGACTTCTTACTTTGACTTGTTGTGACTGTAGCGAGGTATCAGTTTTTGCAAATTTTGTGATTTGGTCAGCATCTCGGTTGCAAATTGTCCTTACAGTAGACGAAGCTAAGTTAAGATGTTTTGCGATGTCAATGGCTTTTTCACCCGACTTAAAACGTTTTAGTATGTCTAATTTCAATTCGACACTGATTTGTTTGCGCTTTTGACTCATTTTTTCGCGTGATTAATAGCCAACTGAAACCGCAACTGCGACGGAAATTTTCTGCCGAAACTCATATTTCTATGTGCAGCACTTGCATACATATATGCCGATAATTGGGAATCCCCTTTTTACGGAAAAATTGTTTTCTGTAACTGAATATGTATGTATATACATATGTACATTGCTGCATACGTAGGCATTTAAACGACCGAAACTGAAATTAACGACGCAAATTGAAAACATTGTACAATACATATGTATGTACTAGAGGTCTCTAGTATGTACATACATATTTTGCGACGCAAATCGGGTCGACGCAAACCGGGGCCCCAGTGTACGTACTTATGTCTATAAACTAAAATTTCCCCCATTTTCCCCCTCTGAATCCGCCACTGGGAAACATAACCCTTTAGGGTACAAAATAACAGACACAAGCCAACCTTTTTTTTAAGATAGAGATGTATTTTAGTATTTGAAACTAAGAACAAATCATTAAAGCAACTAGATGCAAAAAAAGATCTGCAGTGGCATGTCATGTTTGATCAAATGTTAGACTTAATGAGAATATTATTCGAAACAGTAACTATTAAAATACCTGCTGAAAACTCAAAAGTCTGATATAGAGATTGAATAAGTCGTATAATAAATAACACTTCACCTTTTTTCTACATTATTAACAAATTTCCGAATTTTATATTTACATATAAGTTCGAACCACTCGAAATATATACAAGTATCATTATTTCGCATCCCACTTCTACATTTCGACCTTTCACGACGTTTAAGAGGTCAACACCTCCCTTACCTTGTCGGAAACTTTCAGTAGTGTTTGAATTTTTTTTTTATTTAATAATCATTATTCTGTTACGTTTGTCTTCAGCACCAAATTTCAAGTGTAACTTGTTGACAAAACTGAAAATTTTCAGCTGAAATGTCATACCAAGCGTTGTAGGTCTTTTGATTGTTATTTGGCGCTTTACGTTCCAGTTCAGAGATGGTAGTTATGGTTCCAACTCCTGAATTGTGAGAATTTTAAGGTTAGTTTATGTTCTGAGAAAAACTTAGTAGCAAAGAACAACTAATTATACGATATCGGGAAAAGTCTTCAAGAAGACCAATGTGTCATAGTCAATTTCGCATGTCATTTGCAAAACCTGAATCAAGATAACATGAGAAATAGCTATAAAAGTTTTGTTATGACTTTTGAATGAAATAAATATATTTGTAAATTTAAGGACAACAAAATTTGTTCAAGCATTCATGATACCTTCCAAATTACTCGCCTCAGTATATTGCATTTACTCCTTCTAATCCACGATTTCAATTAGCAAGTGTCTTGTACAACAACAAATAAAGTATGTATTGCTGAACCCGAATGAACTTAACGACCGCCACCAAATCTAAATCAAAAGAATTTAACGAGCTACACTGTTTATAGTATGTTATAACCACCCTAACCTCACTTAAGCGGCATTAACTTTTACGATTGTTTATACTAAATTTTAAAGACTAACAATTTTAAATTTAATGATAAATATAACTAACTGTCTTCGCCACAGCTTCAGTCCACGTAATGTGATGCTCTTCGGCATGATAACGCAGATATTCTGTGGCAATCTCACGGGACTAGTTGCCTCATACGAATTACACGTCTTCTTCCGCTGCTTGTCTGCAGTATGTTGTGCGCAAATGTACACGGCTGGCGGTGTAATAAGTAAGTAATACTTTTAACAAGCTTCTTGCAGGTTGCTCAAGATCACTTTTACGTTGACTCATTTCTACAGTGGCCGATATAACAGGTGGCGTTTATAAGACTTGCGTTTCGACACTCTTCGAACAATTCTGGTCAATAGGTGTTATACTACTGCCCGGAGTGGCGAGTTTCTTCTCCAGCTGGTCGCATCTCTATATGGCCATCTCATGGCCCACTGTGATACTCATATACCTGTGGCGGTAAGTTGAAGCCTGTCGATCGCTTTGAATGTCGTACCAATACTTTATATACATTTTATATGATAGTTGGATTCCCGATTCGCCGCGCTGGATGATACAGCGTGGTCGTGTAACAGACGCTAAAAATATTCTCCTGCAATGTGTGGAGGTGAACGGCACGCGTTATGGTCTTCCACACGATATCGATCAGCAGCTGCAATTGCAGGCTCAAACCGCTATGGACGCACCACCACCACCGGGTTGGTGGTCAATATGGAAGGGTGAAAATGTCGTACGCAATTTGATCTGTGTACACTTGGCGTGGTCCCTTTACATTGTCGTGTACTACGGCATGTTGCTGAACATTCGTTCGTTCAGTCGCGAGCATCTCGAAGTAAACACAGCTGTGGCGGGCTTGAGTGAGATAGTCGGCACTTTCATTGGGCTCTTCCTGATATTGAAGACTACGCGCAAATGGTTGTGGACTGGTCTGTTCAATGTAGTGGCCGGACTGATTGCGTATCTCGGTTGGCTGGTGCCAACAGACTGTAAGTTAGCCTTGTTATACATACAAATAGAACTATTTAAATCACATATTTACTCTTTTCTTCCGCCAACATTTAGTACCGTTCGATGCCCGTGTTGCGCTGCTCATGCTCTCGGCTATGATCTCGAAAATGGCCATCTCCACCACACTCTCCATTCTCACCACCTGCACCGTTGAGTTAGTAAGTGAGGAGAAGCGCAAGATCACCGCATTCTCGGCGATATGTTGGGCACGCTTCTGGCTACTGGGTGCGCCATTTATCGGCGCTACTGTGATCTTTGGCATGATGGTGCCGCAAACAGCATTCGCGTCACTCGCAATTGTTGGTGGTGTTTTAACCGCCCTCATTACAAGTCCGCGTACAATAAGTAAGCAAGCGCTTGGCGGCAGCAATCGAGCGACCGCTACACAGGTGGATGGCATCGATAATAAAGGCTTCACAACGGGACCGACACTCAACAATCCAATATTTACAAATATTACGAAACTGGCAGCACCCAACTCTAATTTACCACCGCCAATGGTGCCCGGTGTTTGGACGACGAAACATCATGAAGACAGTCCACCAGTTTAACACACAATCTACAATGCGAATAAATGCCCATTAATCGGCGATGTAATTTCGTAAATTAGGTCGCTTATGAAAGTTGTTATGCTGCGTACGGGATTGTAACGCACAACGCTTCGTCGCATAATGTCACATGTTCGACAGAGGTTCGCTTCACATACAATTAGACTATATAAGTAGTAAACATAACAAATGTTATTTCGAACAAATTTATTTTAACCATTGCATAGGTAGAGAATCGAACGCACTCGTTTTTAAGACCACGATTGCGTCGTATGTTACAATTCTGTTCACACATTTTTCCTTTGTTAAATAGTTTCCTTAAAAAGTCATAATTATTAAACACAGTTATAGTTCAAGAGGAATGAGATAAAGCTATAAGCAAAAATATTTATATAATATAAAAATATTATGTATATAATGTAACTAGTGAACAGATATATGTATATGTAATATATATTAGGGTGGTACTTAAACAGAGAGAGAAAGTTTTTAAAGGTCACATAGTTACCATTATAATCTAAGTCAAATATATATTTTTTTGATTGGGTGGATTATTAGGGTGTGTTACACGCAGGGTTGCGAATTTTCTAACTAAAAAAAGTGTATTAATAATAAGAATTTCTTTTTTTGATTCCAATGTTGGGATTAAAAGTTTTATTTATTTATATTTCTTAATTTTCTCAAAACACGAATTAAAAAAATTATAATTTTTATTTCCAAACATCTGGGCTAAAAATGTGAATAATTTTTTTAGGGTAATAAATTTAAATAAACTTTTTTTTAATTTTTAATTGAAAACGTCTTGGTTTAAAAATTGGAAAACTATTTTTTAATTTAAAAATTTGGGTAACGAATATTTTTGTTTTTAGTTAAAAGCTGAAAGAAAAGGGAATTTACATATTTCTAACTGAAACATTATAATAAAAAGCAATTAATATATTATTAGATAAAATAGCTAAATGTTGATGTTATATTAAAAGTAAATTTCTCTTTACAAAAGATAACGAAAATAGTATAACAGGAAATACGCAAACGCGAAAAATATAAAGATTCTAAAAGAATTTCTATTTTTATTTTAAGATTGGAATTAAACATTATTTTTTGATCCGGTATTTGATAAACCTAAATTTATTTAATCATGTATTTTTGATTCCTAAACCGATTTTTGGTATTACCTTTTTTCAATCCGACATTTAAGTTTAAAAATTTAAAAACATTATTAATTCAGATTTTTAGGATTAAAAAATAAAAAGAATTTTAATTCAAATACTATTTCAATTATTTAATGTAATACTTGCAACCCTAAGCACACGGGAGTTAAAGTTCGATATGGAAACTAAGGACTTTAAAAAATTATTTTTTTATGCTCAAAAGCAACGCTACGATAGTCAAAGATATCGTCTGATAACAACGCTTACCTCAACTATCTCCTATCAGCACCAAATTTTATGTCATAACATTGACTCTTGGAGCAATTGGTCATATGCAGTTGTGAAAGAATAATTCATTTGACTTTTTAAGGGCCACCCTAATGTAATAATATTTAGAAGTATAAAAAATTAGTTAACTATCTGTGAAACCATATAACGAGAGTAAGAGATACAAATTTATGCCATAAGTCTATTACCTATATTATAATAATATAATTATGTATGTACTAAATACCAAGTTTAGGGAATGCAAATGCAATTATTTCCCACAAACCGTGTTTTTGAATTGTGAACTCTTTTGGAAATATTTTTAAATACATAAATATTATATTTTCAAAAACTAAATACTACACCCAAATTAGTTCATTCAACAGAGAAGCTAAAGCTTAACTAAATACACGTCTTAAATGCACAAACTCAGCTTGAATAGCATGTGAAACTACATACTCATAGAATATCTGCTGTCAAAGCGATGAATAAGTTGTTCATGCAAAAAATATACAAATTAACTCTCACATATACACTAATCATTTATATATGCATATGCATATGTATGTGTGTGGGTAAATTTCAATTATAAAATATTAATAAATCTTTAATCAAATCCAAACAGCAATTGGCGGTTCACAATTAAAATAAGAAAAACTTAATAATAATATTGCGAATGCTCTTAGAATGTCCAAATATCAGTATAGATTTTAATTATTTTTTAATTTTCTCACCACAACTCAACACAGTGAAAAAGTGAAAAATGTTGGCGTTTGGCACACAATCTTTATTATTTTCCAATTCGCCTTTAACCAAGATCTAATCTAAGGAAAGATAACGACAATTTCATGTCGCTTCTTTTTTTGAAGTTCCTTTGACAGAAAAATAACATGGTTCGTTACGTCATGAACGAATAGTTTGAAAACTGATAAAGTTAGAAAAAAAATGGGCAACATATGTAAGTCACCTCAAGTTTTTGTTATATCATTATACCCTGAACAGGGTTTATTAAGTTTGTCAGGAAGTTTGTAACACCCAGAAATATAAATGATCAGTATGTCGAGCTGAGTCGATTTAGCCATGTCCGTCTGTCTGTCCATCTGTCTGTCCGTCTGTCTGTATATATACGAACTAGTCCCTCAGTTTTTAAGATATCGTTTTGAAATTTTGCAAACGTCATTTTCTCTTCAAGAAGCTGCTTATTTGTCGGAATGGCCGATATCGGACCACTATAACATATAGCTGCCATACAAACTGAACGATCGGAATCAAATGCTTGTATGGATAACTTTCACATTTGACAAGATATATTCACGAAATTTGGTAGAGATTATTTTCTAACACAACAGAGTAATCTCCGAAGAAATTGTTCAGAACGGATTACTGTAGCATATAGCTTCCAAACTGAACACATAGTTAATAACAGAAATGCACCTGTGAAGGGTATTTAGCTTCGGTGCAACCGAAGTTAACGTTTTTTCTTGTTTTTATATTAAAATTAAAAAAAAAAATGTGTTAAATAGTTATCACTCCGGAATTTCTTCACATCAAGGTTAGAGTTAAGTTTCAGACAAAGAAATTAAAAAAATAATAATCTTTTTTTCTGGAAGCCGAAATATTCATATTATACACACATACATATGGATATACTACGTATATAACTTTTTGCTGGAACTGTTTGCCTCGCACTGTGTGAAATATATGTACATACATACATACATATATACATAATTATTCAATGCACATCAAGCTTCAGCGATCTAAATAAAAGTACAAATATTAAGTAAAAAAAAATTGAAAACAAAAAACAAGACCAAAAACGATTGCTCATAACAATATTAACAGTAAATTTGAAATCAGATAATTTTTACAGTATGAAATGTTGAAAACAAGTACTAACTTTAAAGCTTGGGGTTTTCGACTGTAAATACGGCCCAATATGTATTTGATCGGACTCACCAGTTTAAAAAAATCACAGAGCTATATATATTTACTATATTGAAGTAGTAATAAAAGTAATAAAATCTTAAGTTTATTCTTAACTTTTTTAAATAGCAGAACCGTTTTTATTTGTATCATCTGAAAAATAAAACAATGATGGATTACTCAGCTATTAGTTCCCTAATTTTTTTAATTTCTCGAATTATTTTAAAAAATATTACAAATTTCCATTTATCTATGTTTTATTGCTACATGTGATAGAGAGATATTTTAAGAGTTTTCATGCCATATTTCAAGTAAATAGGCTGATAGAAGTTTTTTTTTAAGTTTAGTTTAAACCGCTCCACGGTTTAACGAATTTCGCGAAGAAATTCTAGAATAACCCCTTAAATTGAAGATTTTTGAAAAAAAACTGAAAGTAAAAAATCAAAACTGTATCCAAAATTGTATACAAAAGTTATTAATTATAACGGTTATTTAGATTAAAGCAACATTTTTTTTTAGAAAAATAGTATGAATGCTTTTTAATATAATATGTATGAGCAGTAATAGCGTTAAAGCATACATTCCCTTCCACTTTGTTATACCCTTATTTAATGAAAAACCACAAAATTTAATTAGATCGAAGCAGATCGTGTTATTGTTATCACTGTTGTTGCAGCAACCGAAAAAACTTCACAGCGGTCGAGCGGCAGTCTTTGGCTAATATAAATTCGGATCCGCTCCGATTACGTCAAACAACCTTTTGTCGCGGAACCAAAGGAAAGCCTCATAAAAGCATTCGGTTTCCAATATTTTGAGTATGAATGCGCTTAAAATTTCTGAAAAGGTTTTTGAAACTCATTTTAACTATTTTCTTGCTTAAATAAAATATGATATAAGTACGTACATATATAAATACTAAATATTATATACACACCTGTATTGTTTGCATATTTAAGAAATTTAGAAAATACAATCAACAAACAACAAAATGTATGCAAACAGTCAATTAAATTTAAATGCTAAATAAATTAGAAATGAAAAACAAATGACGCTGCTAAACAGAAAAAAAGAAATAACTAATAGTAAATTTAGGTTCAGCAAAATATAATTTCAAACAGTTTGATTTATTAAAAAATAAATATCACAAATAATAAAAGACAAATGAAATGCCTAAGAAACTAAATAAACTTTTAAATACTATTCATTTGTAGTAATTAAGTGGAATATTTCTGAAAATTGTAACGGTTTTGCAACGTTACAAGTACCTTAAAAATATTACAGCAACAAAAACATGTATTAGACGACATAAATGATAGTAATATGCTCTCTAAGTACATAACTGCACTTGTCTGTACACTCATGTGTATGGATGTACATATGTGCATGGGAAGTTGAAATTTTAAATGAATTTGAAGAATATAAATCTGTAAAAGAGCAATATTTTTTTAATAAAACCGGCAAAAAATACTTGAAAATTGCGTGTCTAATTTTTTTTTTGTATATCAAAAATGTTTACTTTTTATACAAATTTTAAAATCGAGCATAACTTTTTTATTTTAATTGAATTATTATTTTTTTTAATCTGGTTAATCGTCCGCATTAATAGAGCGTTACCGGGTTTCACGACATTCGGATCAACCAAAGAATTGCCAACCCGACAGCATTACCGCAAACTACAAAAGAATATTCTATATGAAAAATTTTGTGCTAGATTTAAAGTGCTCTTTCCGCGGACTTTGACATTTATAAAGGCGTAGAAGTAGACGTTGGAATTGTCCGGATTTTATCCGACAAAATATTATTATTTCGGCTATGTAACCCTTTTTTGAATCAATAGAACAACACTCGACAACTCAAACTCCGGCCGAAGAAAAGTCATGACAATATCCAGCTTTTCGTTACCTTAAAGCACACAGTTTTTTAAAAAAGTCGAACCACTTAGGTGGCGGGGGGCAATTGCTAATTTACCGTACTTCTTAGGTAACGCTTACTTGCTGACTGGTCTTCTTGTTTGTGATACCGGATAGTTTAGTGTTCGTTTCCTTTAGTTTTGCTTCAGTCTTAAATAAATTAACTACGACAAAACACATTATTGCATTTACTTTTGGAAACAGCAAATTATAATATATAAATACAAATGTGCTAGATTTGCGTAAGTAAAATACTGGAAGAGAACCTGCTGGCTACAATTCCGGTTAACTTATACTGTGCTGAAGGATGTTTATTTTATAAATATGCTTTTAATGAACACATTGCAGTGTTCTGACAGGAAGATACTACTTTTTTTTTACTTTACAGAGCGTTGGGATGATTTGGATGTTTATCAAAAACGGAAAAGAAATTGATTTTCAGCAAGTAGCCAACTATTTGTATTACATATTACTATATTTAAGATGTTATTTATAAGTTTAAATTTCCAACCTCAATATATTCTGATGTATGTATGTCTTTAAATATGTTAATATTAGGTTGTCAAAAAAGTCTTGCGGTATTTTCGCTAGTTGGCGCTGAAAGCGCGTAGTTCTAGTTTTATTCGTCGCATCGGGTCATGCTATACTTTCTTGGAAAGCTCATTTCACGCGCTAACACGTGTTTGATTGATTGTCGTTTGTTTTAAGTCGTTCGTGAGTTATAGCGTCGCAAACATGGAGCAAAATAAAGAGAAAATACGGCATAAACGATGGTTTCAACGTTTTCGTTCTGGTGTAGAGGTGGTCGAAGATGCGCCACGCTCCGGAAGGCCTGTCGTCGATAAATACAAGTAATATGAATATACATATGTTAATAATGTGTGTATTTCCCTCAATCCCACACTTATCATTTGTCAGCAATGCCGCCATTATAGTTGCATCAACACAGGGTGAACTTTTTAAAGTCCCAACTAATAACTGCACTATAAAACATTTGACGAAAACAAATCGCATATCAAATACCAGTAAACACAAAACTCAAGAAAATAGTTGAATAGTTGTTAAATGTTCTTGTCGTTTTTAGTTGGAACAAAAACATTTTTACATGGATTTACCTACACGTCTGAGTCAAATAAATTTATTATATTTACAAATGCGTTTGTGATTAAAATTTAACCACATAATAAAGTTTCTACTCATAGATGGCGCTCAAAACAAACAGAATGTTGATGATTCTAATTATTATTTTGCTTTAAGCATTACCCATTACTATAAAATTACATAACAATTTACCTGTTTGCATAACATTATATATGTAAATATGTAATGTATTAAATAATTTAATTGCAGTGGTAAATTGTTTTAAATAATATATTTTTTTGTTTTGAGGCATAATAATAACATTGGCAACAACCCGAATTACTCGTGAAGTTGGCTGCAGTTATTTCTATGTGCTAAAATCAAATTGAAACGGGAATCTGTATAAAGTGAGTCCAACTGAATATTATTTTGTGCATTTCTGCAAATATATTGTTATATTTTGTCACAAGTTTTTCAAGAATTGAACTAATAACTGAAGTTCATTAAAAATAAAGTTATTGCTTCCTTACCTGCTTTGTTACCGAAAAATTGTCAAATGGAATGCTTTGAAAACAAAGAAGCGCGAACCGCTAGCTATGGTGACCGCTCTACAGAAGCGCCAAAGTTGTTGAATTGCAGTGCAGTTAATCGTGCGGTATTAAAGGAATTGAATTCCAGCAATAAAAGTAATTTGGTAAGCCAACAATCAACGTGTTTGAATATAAAATAATATTATTTTCTAAGGGAAGGAAAAAAAGGAATTCTACATAATTATTTTTCAAATGCATCTTGAATAACTAGTGGTTACAATAATTCGCGTAAATTTTAGAAAGCATCTCGCGATTTCGGGGTTAAAATATAAATATATGGATAGAAGGCGTCTATATCAAGAATATATATATAGTTGCCGTTGACTTATGGTCTTTAAGATATTTGCATTTAAAGTTCAAAAAATATACTGTTTAAACTGCAATTTTCCTCTGATTTATAATAGATTTTACTCTTATTTTTTAACTTTTATATGTACTATCACATCACTAATTCCGTTCTACACATTTGTATTGTATTGCATACAGAAAAAATAACTTTAATCGTCCGAAATCGGAGGATGCTATTCTAAATCTCATCCAATAATTCAATTGATACTGCTTAGTTTATGGATTTGTATGCTTATTTTCATATTATGAAATATTAATTGAATATGAAATATATGTCAAAAACTAAAGGCTTTTATAAATCTTCTAACTATGTGTATCCTATTCTGCACGCCAATACATCCAGATGTCATTCTTTTCCCTTCAACACTTCAACTGTTGTTGTTGTTGAGGAATGACCTCTTGATGTTCCGAGGAGGCAGTTTTGGTCCAAGCAAGTGATTGCAGGGGTGATTTCTGCGAAAGCATCCCAACAAGAACTTCGTGGAGAAGACTTCATTATGCTTCTTAACTGGTATGGCGCAGTACGCGAACGAGGTGCATGTTGCACAGTCGTAGAGTCTAGTTCGTTGGCAACATGGGGCTACGTAACTTGTAATCCACTCTCTGTGTGTCTTAAGGGCTGAGCAGGTCTTAATAAGGCTCCATCCATTGCATCTATTCCACCTGACTGAGGTGTAGGCCATTTAAAATATATGATCAATGTTCTTTATAATTTAAAATACAATAAACTAAGTTTGAACTTTGTATAATGATTTCAAAATAGTTTATGGTTATGAATCCGGATGCATTCCAATAACATAGGCCTAGCTTTTGTGCTTCTATGATGTTCTTGTTGAACAAATACTGTTTGCTCGCTGTCACTGCCAAATAAACTATTCATATTAAGCGTAAAAAGAAATATGACATCTTATGTCAAAAAACAAGACATTCAGACTTAAAGCAGTCTTTTTTTCTGGTATGAACAGAAATTCAAAACGTCCAATTTCGGAACGAATTTATTGCTTAAAAAAGTGGAAAGAGTATGGGAACTCATAATATAATAAATATTTATTTTTTTGTAGCATGATTCAATAGTACGACATTAATTTCGAATATATGCACATATCATTAATTTACATGAATAGTGTCATAACTGAAAAAAGCAATTTTTACGTTGAGCATGCAGAAATGTGCGCAATGTCATTGTCCATATTGTGTCCAAATTTTGATGCATAGAAACATAAACCGTCGAGATAAGAACGCTCAGCATTTATTCAATAAATTTTTAGTATTTTTCCTATATTTGCTAAGTAAGAGATAATTGAAAACTTTAATCGGTTGTCGACTTTTTTGAGTTATGCCACTATTAAAGTAATGGAACTACTTGTCATTGCGCCTAATTAGCTATCTTTATCAGACAAATATTTCTAATTTGGGGATATAACATAATAAAATCATATGTGAAAGTACTTTTTTTTTTTTGCTTAAAATTGGTTTAAGCTGTTATACATATTGACTGAAGAAACTGTATGCAGAAGTTGATCATATTCAATTATATTTTTGTTACTTTAATTTTCTGCCAACCTCATTTCACTTGCAGTTTTCGACGACGAGCTGGCCGCGGCCGAATTTCATTAGCCATTGTATTTGTTTACTTCAGATCTACGAAATTTTTTTTATTTAGTTTTGAATTATTCATGTGTATATATACAAATACGGTGTTTTCCAATAAGAGTGATTTGATCTGTTTTCAAAAACAAACAAACTAATTGTAAAGGAAATTCAATTGTTTTTTTTTTTTTATTTAACGTGAAAAACAATCGATACAAATAAGTTCTGCATATCATTCAAATGGCCTCCACGACTTCTTTGTCAGGAACGAATTTGATGAACTCAATTTTGCACAGGTGAATGATTACTATGACCACAAAATGCACGGAAAGTTGCAATTGGAGAACGATTATTTTGATAATAAAATTGAATAATTTGTAAACGTTGTTCTTGCGTATATCTTTCCAATATTGAAAAATATTACAGATCATGACACTAAAAATGGCCGAACGACTTAGACTTACTTAGAAATCATATCATCCCTATTGGAAAACCCGGTACTGATACAATATGATCATATATGCACGTTTTACTTTCTTAAACGAAATTCTATTTTGACTGGTCATTTTTTCCTATTGTGGAATTTACTGCAATTCTTTTTAGCTAATGGGAAGTCGGACCGCTGGGCCATAAAAAATACAAACAATTCGCTCATATTCGTTGTATGTATTCGCAATTCTTTTATTTTATTTTCATTGCTATATATGACACACCATAAGTTGGGGTAGCGCTGGCGACGCTGCAAATGCCTTTTAAATAGGCAGTCCATTTTCGTATGTGCTTCCACTAAGCTATCGAACTTTTTACTTCTTTATACACAAAATATCGAATGTTGGCCGGGAGAGTTGTGGACACAATGGAGCCAAGCGTTCTGAACATAGTCAGCCCAAACGGGAAGTGAAATGCTACTTTTGTGTATCTAATGCGACTCCATGTAATTTTGTACAGAATGAAAGCATAGTATGAGTAATCTACAACATCATGATCGCCGATGCTGCTACTGATTGTTTTGCTTTCATTAACGTTGTCGGCGTCCAATAACACCGCAGCCAGCCATGCCACCCATCAAACTTTCTGTCTGTCTGCCTGCCTGTCTGTCCGATCGTCCACCCGATCAAGCTCGTGCAGCTGGCAGTAAAAGCGCAGCAATCTTTTCGCTTTTCTTTCTACTATATGGCACGTAAAAACTTTTGTATGTTTGAGTAATATAATTTTTTTTGTGTTCTTATAATCGTTATTGAGTTGCTTCTGTCGTTGAACTTTTTTGCTATTTTACATTTTTTGCCAGTTGGTTGTAAGTTTTGACGGAAACGGTTATTCACCAAGTTGCAAACAGCGCTATCTGAATTTTCAGTTTTGAAAAAAGAAATAATAATAATTAAAACCGCTAGTGTGTGCAATAACAAAATTAGTTGTTTCTTTTTGAAACAAATATATGCCTTTTCTAATATAAGGCAATTTTAAATGTGTTTCCGTAAATGTTAACAATATATGCAAATACTGTTCAATAAAAGGGAGCAATGGGAAATTTAAGTGGAAAGCAAGGTTCCAAGGTACCTCCTGATGTGTGATTGTATAATTTCATTGTTTTTAATAATTGAAAATTTAAGTCATATGTTTTAAGCTGGCCATTGGCACAATAAATAAAATAAAATTGTGAGAAATGTACGAAAATATGCACTATGCTATGTGAAGAAACATATTCCAATTGGAATTACATGATATAGCCACTGTTTCGATTAATCGATTTACCCATTCGCAGCAAACCCAAATAAGCAAACAGCCAATGAAATAAATTTGAAAAAAAAAAAAACAAGTTATATCTGTGCATAAATACGTTAAAAATGTTTTGTTTACTAAATTTTTATAAGGGTACTAGAACGATGTACCACGAAATATTGTCAAGGCAGAAGCTCGATCTCAAATAATAAACTGATCGCCAATTTTTTGACCGCGCAGATAAATGTGAATAAAAATTGATAATACGTTAGTTCTTAGATAAAAACAATAATAAAGCGGTTTTCATATTTGGAATAAAATTTATTCGTCAATTATGAAAATTAAAAATTAAAATCAGACATTTGCATAAATTCCAATTTAAATTTGAAGACAACTTGTCGCAACATTTTTAATAAAATCCGTTGTTTAAGGGGGTTTAAAAGTTGTAGAGGGGGTCAAAAACAAAAAAAAAAAAAAAAAAAAAAAAAAGCTTAAAAAGCAAAAGTTCCGACTTTCACGCACATGACGCATTTATATTATAAATAGACATTAAGGTGTTATGAAAATGCAGAAAAAGTTTAGACTTCCAATGAATATAAATGGCAACTTGGATATTCTTGTCACTTGTTGCTAAATAAAATAAAGAAACATATACCAAAGTAATTAAATTAAAATACCTAGAGCGACCACTCGTTAAAGTTCAAAAAATATTTGAGCAAAAGGAAAACTTTAACAACCGAATTTAAGTAAAAACTACAAATTTAAGCTTGCCTTTTACATACAACTGTGTTCGAAATAATAGAAGTGGCTTGTGAAAATTATAACAATGTTAGTTTAAACTTAAACAATTCTTCCATCCGGAACATGGACCCAAATATTGACGCTTTGGGTTTTAATTGTTTTTGATACAGTTATCACATTCTTGGAGTCCCGTTATTTTTTAAGCTCCGATTTTTTTTTCGCTGTGATTTAAAATAGCAATGCAAACGAAATAATCATATTGTTTCAAATAATTTGATTGAAATGCGAAAATTTTAAATAATGTAGTACATTAGTGAATAGGTCGCCCTTTAAATTTGAAAATATATTTCTTTTGTAAAAATGGGCCGAGCCAAACATTGTTCTAAAGAAGAACGAAATCTCAAGTGTTGACGGAAGGAAAAGTTCATCGAAGATTTGCTCGGATGTTCAGCCAACATGATTCCGAATGCAAAAAAGGAAACAAAATCCCGAAACAAGAGGACGAAAAGAAGCTCTTTCGCGGACTCAGTTGAGGAAAGTTTTAGCTTTGGTCCGAGTTTGGACTTAGTCCAATTGAGAATCTTTGGGCAGAGGTCAAAGAAGCTGTAGGAAAAAAGAATCCGTCAAATACGAAGCAATTATGGAGTGCTGTGAAGAAGGCATGGAAGGCCATTCCTCTCGAGAAATGAAAGCGTTTGGTGAACTCCATGCCTAAGAGATGTGCAGCTGTGTTATCCGACAACGGTCATTCGACGAAATACCTATTGCTTAAACTTTAGTTTATTATATTATAATGAATTAATTGATTTTTGATGTAAAATCCTCAATACTGCAATTATGAATCACAGCTGAAATTTTCATTTGCAAACTTTTTTATTTATTTAAAGAGGAACTTTATCGTATTCTTTGAAGAAATTATATTTCTATTAAGCTTGAATATCAGCGAATTAAATACAATAATAATAACCCATAAAAAATCTATTACACTATTTTTTTGCTTCATTTGAATTCCTGATTATGCCACTGCTATTATTTCGTTGTTGGTTTTTTTAACATTCCTTTTTTTTCAGTCCCATCATAAAATTTTGAAATTTCCTTGGAAATACCTTGAACAAAATTCCCTGAAAATTTAAGCCCTCGAGAAGTATTAATGCTAGCGATTTTGACCTCGGACCTTTTTTGTATCAAATACTTGCTCTAAATACCCATAGTTACGTTGATTGTGAATTGAACTAATTGTATTTATTTTTACACTTAAAGGTCACTTTTAATTAATTACTATATAATTGAATGCATTTTTAAGAAGCGTGAAGAATATTGTTATATAATGTAATTTTTCTAACTCCAATTAATGCCGTTGTCTATTGCATACATTTATCTGTAAACATTAATAAAAGTATGTGATATTGTTTCGATTTACATACATAGTATAATTTTGTCCATACTTTCCCCTATCCGAGTTTTCTATCTTTTCAGTCTAAATATACTTGAATTTCTTAGCTAAGGTGAATTGACACCTGAAATGGGTGATATGAAAACACTGAACAGGGTAAGTTTGCCACGAAGTTTATAACCCCCCACAAGAAAGAGTCTGTTACTCTATAAAGTATATGTATGTATATAGCGGATCAGGGTGACGAGCTGATTTACCTTTGTTTGTCTGCATGTATATACGCGTATTCAGTCCCTTGATTTTGAAATATCCATCAATGTAAAGTTTTTCTCAATCCCTTTTCTACCCAGGAAGCAGCTTTTGTTGGTACCGCCGACATCGGATAACTATATCAACCAAATTTCTCTTGCTGACCGACAGTAGAAATAGATAAACCCGGATAATAAAGCTGGTCACTCCCCAAATACCGGGTAGGCTAAAAACAACTAAAAGTGCGATAACTCCCCAAATAAATATGATAGAAATATTTGCTTTCACATTCCATATTATGCATAAGGGCGCCATAGAAGCCAGCATCAAAATTAGACAATAAGCATGGCATTGCTCACCTGTAGGATATCAGAACCTAGTCGATCAATTTTAGAAAAAATTGTGCATAATATTACCCCGAAATTTTTATGATATATTAGGGCGAAATCTAACTACAATCACACCTACTTCCAATATATAATCATTTTAAATATGAGATAATGAACATGTGGAACCCAGTGTCCATGGCTAACTTTTTGCCGAAAATATGATAATAAAGTGCCCTTTGTATTCAAACTGAGTAAAATCAAGTCAATATTTCCTCCATATACCAAATATAAATATATATTTAATTATACTCTCGCAACAAAGTTGCTAAGGAGAGTATTATAGTTTTGTTCACATAACGGTTGTTTGTAAGTCCTAAAACTAAAAGAGTCAGATATAGGGTTATATATACCAAAGTGATCAGGGTGACGAGTAGAGTTGAAATCCGGATGTCTGACTGTCCGTCCGTCCGTGCAAGCTGTAACTTGAGTAAAAATTGAGATATCATGATGAAACTTGGTACACGTATTTCTTGGCTCCATAAGAAGGTTAAGTTCGAAGATGGGCAAAATCGGTCCACTGCCACGCACACAAAATAGCGAAAACCGAAAACTTATAAAGTGTCATAACTGAGCCATAAATAAAGATATTAAAGTGAAATTTGGCACAAAGGACCGCATTATGGAGGGCCATATTTGGACATAATTTTTTTGGAAAAGTGGGCGTGGCCCCGCCCCCTACTAATATTTTTGTACATATCTCGGAAACTACTATAGCTATCTCAACCAAACTCTATAGAGTCATTTCCTTCAGGCATTTCCATATACAGTTCAAAAATGGAAGAAATTGGATAATAACCACGCCCACCTCCCATACAAAGGTTATGTTGAAAATCACTAAAAGTGCGTTAACCGACTAATAAAAAACGTCAGAAACACTAAATTTTACGGAAGAAATGGCAGAAGGAAGCTGCACCCAGGCTTTTTTTTTAAATTGAAAATGGGCGTGGCGTCGCCCACTTATGGACCAAAAACCATATCTCAGGAACTACTAATCTAATTAATTTTACAGCAAAATAAAAAAATATGTAAATGACGGATAATGAAATCTCGATTATCACTTTATCATGAGAGAGAATAAAATGTTCGGTGACACCCGAACTAAGCCCTTTCTTACTTGTTTTCGGTTTACTTTATATCGTATGTGAGTTATTATTAAAATTCATACGGATAACAGATATATTAAAGTTTAAATCCGAGAACGTGTGAAATCGGTCCACGAATTACCCAAACTTCCATATACCACATAATGGTTTTTGATATTCTAGTAGACTGTCAAACATGTCGGTCGGAGTGTGAATTACTTTTGCGTGGAATCATGTGCTCGAGTATTGCCAAACTTTAAGAAGGGAGCCTGCTTTAGAAGCTTCAAAAAATCGATTTTTTGCTTAAATCTCTTTAAAAATTGTCTAAAAGTATATCCCCAAAGATGGTTATCGAAGCCAGAGGGGAAATAGTGGCCGAGCGAAAACTTTGACGCGCGATTTCTCAGTTTATAATTTTTATGATTTTTTTTTAATTGGCGGACAGGATAGAAAAAAACTAAACGTCGTTGGAATTGGGGCGTTTATTATCTTGTTTGGCATTAAATTATCTTAAAAAAAACTAAGAAATTACGACTTGCATTCTGCCCGTCCGGCAAAAGCACATGCGGGATGCATAGGGCAATTTCGTATCCAAACAAATTGCGGATGATGTTTAAATATATATTGATTGATTGATATATAACTATTAACTCTAAAAATGTCGCTTTAATTATTTTTCCCTCTCTCATCCCTATCCTAAAAATCGATTTTCTGTAGCCTTCCCTACTAATTTCCATATCCCTTTTAAATTTTTCCTTCAATCACCCACTTTTTTGCTACTGTGCTTATAAACATACACATATGTACATATATACAACATATATGTACATGTAAAATAAAAATAAACCAAATAAGCACAAATCAACCGAAATAAAAATTTGAAAATTGGTGCATAAACACATTAGAACCCAATGAGCATTGTATCAGTTGCAATACAACAATTCTCAACAATGTGATCTTTCTCTACTCTACAACCCACACCCCCACCACCGCTCTTGCCACATTCAAACTTGTCGCCCGCTTGCGTGGGCAGACACCGCGGATAAATTAGAACAAAACAAATGCTAACAGTGGCCTCCAGTTCGTGCGCCCACACTATTGTAGTAATTGCACATTCATGCGGCCGCTACCCTCAATCTCTTGCTCTCTTTTCCTGAACAGCTGTGCCTAGGCTTTTGTGTTTTAGTTGTTCTCTGTGTGCAAGAAAGCCCCAAGTTGTTGCATTTATCATTTACAAATACGCTTCTGGTATTGGGCCACGGCAAAAGACTTCTCCACATAGCCTTTCACTCATTTGCTTCGCTCTGGTTCTTGGCTCTGGCTCTTCATGTTTGTGTTGACTTTTGTGTCTATTTTATTTTTGTTGTTGCGTTTTTTGTTGCAATGGAAATTTCTTGCTTGTCACGAGGATGCAATGCTGCGACGCTTTTCTGCTCGATATTGTAGTTTGGTGCTGCTATATTTAGCCAACTGATGCCAATGTGTAAATTCTATTCTCTTTACTTGTTTTACCTCATTTCATTTAATTTCTGACGTTGGCGCGCCCCTGTCGTGGCCTATGCGCTTGCTCATTTTGACAGGCAACTTTCAACTATGTTTATGTATGCACATATTGTAACAATGTATTCTGTCCGATCAAATTGTATACATTTGCCGGCTACAAAACGGTTTTTATTGCTAACAGTGAAAAAGTTCAGATATACAAAGGGCTTGGGGGTAGACTAATTGGAAAGAGAATAGCTCCAGTGCGTTTATTCCAACTTTATACGAGATTGATAAAAACTTGGTGAATTGCTGATGGCTGGTGTCGGAAATATACTCTATAACCGAGCAGCGATGTTAGCACCCAGTTTTGACGTGATGGTATGAAATTTATCCTTAAAAACATTGAAAGAAATTATGTTCATAATTTTTGGCATATTTTGGACATTTTTCTTCGAAGGTTAAACAAGTTATAAGTTTTTTGAACGAATTAAGAATGTCATATATTAACAATCCTTATTGTTTCGCTTATTCCAAAGTTATGCGCCATGATTTCACACCGAACGCGAAAAGCAAACGTATGCAATCATATGCACATACATATATTACAATCAAATCGTAACACAAACAACATTACAATAATTTTTCAATTTAATTAGCCCTCAACACTCCTTGCTCCCCAACACTCAACCCATATTGTTGTATTATTGTAATAGTGCAGTTCACCCCTGTCTGCTTTACGTAGTCTTTTATTGCACTCACTTATGCACATTCCAAAGTATATGTACCCATGTCGTTTGCGCTGCACTTATTAGCACCGGCTCCACTTAGTAGCTTGAAAGTGCTGCAAGTGTTACTCTCTACACGGTGACGCTTTAGAGCGCTTCAACTTCTTGGTCTTGGATTGCAGCGCATTTCTTCTGTTGCCTCCATTCTTCTGAATGCTCATTTTTCTGCATTTTATAGCGCATATGTGTGTGGTATGTGTGGTATCTTATAATCAGAAGACAACCAAGTCACTCCCACCTCTCGAGAAACCATTGACTGGCGGTTCGCCTGCTGTTGTACATGGTTATTCGTTGTTGCACCATGTTGTCGGCTGTATCACCATCGCATCGCATTACACTACATTACAATTTGTGTTGCGCTTAATAGTTTTGCATTTTTGTGTTCGTTCATTGTTTGATTTTGGTTTTTTTTTTGGGAAGTGCTAAACTTATGAACTAGTTTGAGTGCTCTTAGTGGAACTAAATATGCGAATTTTTGTCGATCGAAAACTTATTGAGTGGATATACTATAAATACATATAGTAGTATATAGTAAACGTATGTTGTGCCTCTTTGTATGCAGCGGAAATCAATCCTATTTATTTTGGACTGTTAAATGTGAAACTGGACAAGCTGTAAAATTCTGAAAATTTTATTAAGGGGGTATTCTGGTTCAGAAGCCCGAATTTTAGGCATTTTTTTGACGCGACAAAAAAAAATCAAAAATTATTTTGACTATCCATTTTTTTTACATGCCTTTATTGATATTCTAAGAATCAAAACATAAATAATATAAGAAATAAAAATGAAATTTAAAAAAACTGCAGGTCAGCGAAGTAGAGATTAATGAAACAATGGCTCGTCCTTGTGTGCAGGATATAAATCCTTTCCGTGACCTAAAATGAAAATTTATGCGAAATGCGTGAAGAGTAAAAGTGTAGTTATCGCACTACGAAACGTTTTTGAAAAACAAAAAAATTTTACAAATCGGTGGAGGTTTGAAAAAAAAGTTTCGTATTTTTTGTTTTTTTGTGGTTCGGAATTTTTTAAAAATAAAAAAAATCGTTCGAAAGTTCTTCGCAGTGCGATACTATAATATATAAGAAAGCTCTGTGTAAAATTTCATGTGAATCGGTTGAGTAGAACTTGAGACATCATGCACACCGTTTCTAGAAAAGTGGTTATGAGAAAAACGAGTTTAAAATTTGAGAGAGGCCGCGAAACGGTTTTGTCGGCGCGTTAGAAAATGAGCTGTAACTCGGAAAATAATTTGTATTTCGAAAAATTCTCTTAGGGACATTTTCTTGAAGGGCTATACTGTAAAAATATGCAAAAAAATCGATTTTTTCGAATTTCTAAACCAGAATACCCCCTTAAGTGTCTGAAGCTAAAGGACTAAGAGGTAAGAGCTTTACTATATTACAATATTTTCCTCTGTTTTCTAAATTTTTTGTTATTAATAATAGTTATTTATTTGTTACTAATAATAGTTATTTGTTTATGAAAGTGAGTTTTCATTACTGAACAAATAACGTATCGCGTTGATAAAATTTTAATTGATAATATTTTTAGTAAGAAACATTGTTCATGTTAGTTTTTAAGCGAATAAATATTATCATCTTCAACAAGCGCAAGAATCTGAGTGGTAATACTCGTCGCTCAGCAGTGAGGCATCCAAGAAATCTTATTGTTGAACTTCTTAAAAAATCAATCGAAAAATAATTCAGTACTATGGGTCAAGGAACTGAAAAACGTTCATCTCATCTCCAATAATGATGACGATAAAAATATACATATCTAGTTTTTATATTTTTAAGAAATTTTTACGTTGGCGTATATTTTTCTAGTCTCATTTGTAAAACATGTAAAATTGTAGACATGAACTATCTGGTATCATGCAGAAAGTTACAGTCAGGATACGTATCGTTCCGAAAAAGTATGAGTGATTTTCTAGAGGCTAGCAAATATATGGTTTAGACAAAAAATCCCAATATAATAATTGAATATCAGTAATTAAAAAATAATAAATTTCGGGTTTATTATTATTGTACCAAATGATTCTCATAAACATCAATCAGGCTGCAATAAATATACAATCAATTATGTTGAAAATTGTAACAGTGTTGAACAATAGCCGAAATTAGAATGTTAGATGCGGACATCCCTGTAATTGCGGATTTCGTCCGTATCAACCGTTAATTTACCGAAGTTATAATACCCTACACAAATAAATACCCTTCACCCTAAAGGAATTCAGAAATTTTACCGTTACATTAGAGAAAAATCCATGCCAAATTTCGTGAAGATATCTCCTCCAATGAAAAAGTTTCCAAACAAGCACTTGATTCTGATGGATCAGTTTGTATGATAGCTACATATCGTCACCTGAAATGCAAAATAATGTAACAACATTTTCGGAAATTTACGGTGGCATGAATGAAACACGAAATAAAATGGAACATAAGTGAAACAAAATTTTAATATTGGTTAAAACTGTTTTATATCTGACCGCAGAACCTGAAAATGTTGAACATATGTAATATTATGTACATATGTAATTTGAAGTAGTGAAGCGTAATCAATAAGATACTCAATTTCGAATTTTTTGATGATACGTTATTTTGCATTTCAGGTGACGATATATACTGTAGTATTCCGATTTGAACAATTTATTTGGAGATTGCAACATTGCCTTAAGCAATAACTCATCCCAAATTTCGTGACGATATCTCGTCAAATAAAAAAGTTTTCCATACAAGGGCATAATTTTAATAGTTTAGTTTGGAATGAGCCGAGAACTATTGGGGAGTCACGTTCCAAAAAACAATAACATGCTTGTACACGCATTCTTCTACTATTGTTGCAACCTTTCTGCCTAGGTTGAAATGAGATTCCGTATACAAATACATACATAGTTCAATTAAAATTTTCTTACTCTTTTTAAAAGAAAAATGAATAAACATCTATTTATCATCCTCTATTTGTTGAACTGTGCATTCGTAAATGAATTAACTAGTCAATTTTCGAACATTAGAACAACCTCTTTTTTATTAGAAACGAATGGAGGATGGAGTCATGTGTAGGGAGGATGGAGTCATGTGTAGAAGTTCACGCAAGTGAGGAAAGTTCTCTGATCGCCATTCACTAGGGAGTGGCCAGAAACGATTCTTTTACATATGACTCAAGCAGCTCACGACTTCCGGTCTCTGACCAAGTATCCTCTGGGTAGCCTAAGAACATCCGTTTAAAGGCGAGCTAAAGTGAGAAGGCGAAATATCCCCTACTTAGGGTTGTGCGCTGGGTTTGGGACCCGCCACGTAAAAAATGCACCAATGAAAACAACCAAACAGCCTCGGATGAGAGACCCCCCTTTTGATGACGACCATGGCAAGCGAAATAAGGATTACGATTTGAGGGCATGCACCTGGAATGTCCGGTCCCTTAATTGGGAAGGTGCCGCTGCCCAGCTGGTTGATGTCCTCGTAAAGATAAAGGCTGACATCACCGCCGTCCAAGAAATGCGATGGACGGGACAAGGACAGAGACGAGTAGGTCCTTGTGACATCTACTACAGTGGCCATATAAAGGAGCGCAAGTTTGGTGTTGGATTCGTGGTGGGAGAGAGACTCCGTCGCCGAGTACTATCATTCACTCCGGAGAATGAACGTCTAGCCACAATCCGCATCAAAGCGAGGTTCTTCAACATATCGCTGATTTGCGCCCACGCCCCGACGGAAGAGAAGGACGATGTGACCAAAGATGCCTTTTATGAGTGCTTGGAGCGCACTTATGAGAGATGCCCCCGCCACGATGTCAAAATCGTGCTTGGCGACTTCAACGCCAGGGTGGGCAAAGAAGGTATCTTTGGCACTACGGTCGGTAAATTCAGCCTCCACGAGGAAACATCCCCAAATGGGTTGAGGCTGATCGACTTCGCCGGGGCCCGAAATATGGTTATTTGTAGTACTAGATTCCAGCATAAGAAGATACATCAAGCTACCTGGCTGTCTCCGGATCGAAAAACCACCAACCAGATCGATCATGTTGTGATAGACGGAAGACACGTCTCCAGTGTTTTAGATGTGCGTGCGCTCCGAGGTCCTAACATCGACTCGGACCACTATATTGTTGCAGCCAAAATTCGCACCCGCCTCTGTGCAGCAAAAAACGCACGCCAACAAACACAAGGAAGGTTCGACGTCGAGAAGCTGCAATCACAACAGACAGCCGAACGTTTTTCTACTCGGCTTGCACTCCTGCTCTCTGAGAGCACTCGTCAACAACTCGGTATAAGGGAACTGTGGGACGGCATTTCAAACTCCTTACGTACAGCTGCAACCGAAACCATTGGTTTTCGGAAAGCGCAAAAAAACAGCTGGTACGACGAGGAGTGCCGTGCCGCAGCGGAGAGAAAACAGGCTGCCTACCTCGCAACGTTACGATCGACCACAACACGTGCGGGATGGGATAGATACCGAGAGTTGAAGAGGGAAGCAAGGCGCATTTGTAGACAGAAAAAGAAAGAGGCCGAAATGCGTGAGTACGAAGAGCTTGATAAGCTGGCCGACAGGGGTAATGCTCGAAAATTCTACGAAAAGATGCGGCGGCTTACAGAAGGTTTCAAGACCGGAGCATACTCTTGTAGAACCCCCGAAGGTGATCTAGTCACTGATGCCCAAAGCATACTTAAATTATGGAGGGAACACTTCTCCAGCCTGCTGAATGGCAGTGAACACATAACACCAGGAGAAGGCGAACCCGATTCCCCAATCGATGACGATGGAGCAGACGTTCCATTGCCCGACCATGAAGAAGTTCGAATAGCAATTGCCCGCCTGAAAAACAACAAAGCGGCAGGGGCCGATGGATTGCCGGCCGAGCTATTCAAACACGGCGGCGAAGAACTGGTAAGGAGCATGCATCAGCTTCTTTGTAAAATATGGTCGGACGAAAGCATGCCCAACGATTGGAATTTAAGTGTGCTATGCCCAATCCATAAAAAAGGAGACCCCACAATCTGCGCCAACTACCGTGGGATTAGTCTCCTCAACATAGCATATAAGGTTCTGTCGAGCGTATTGTGTGAAAGATTAAAGCCCACCGTCAACAAACTGATTGGACCTTATCAGTGTGGCTTTAGACCTGGTAAATCAACCACCGACCAGATATTCACCATGCGCCAAATCTTGGAAAAGACCCGTGAAAGGAGAATCGACACACACCACCTCTTCGTCGATTTCAAAGCTGCTTTCGACAGCACGAAAAGGAGCAGCCTCTATGCCGCGATGTCTGAATTTGGTATCCCCGCAAAACTAATACGGCTGTGTAAACTGACGCTGAGCAACACACAAAGCTCCGTCAGGATCGGGAAGGACCTCTCCGAGCCGTTCGATACCAAACGAGGTTTCAGACAAGGCGACTCCCTATCGTGCGACTTTTTCAACCTGCTTCTGGAGAAAATAATTCGAGCTGCAGAACTCAACAGAGAAGGTACCATCTTCTATAAGAGTGTACAACTGCTGGCGTATGCCGATGATATTGATATCATCGGCCTCAACACCCGCGCCGTTAGTTCTGCTTTCTCCAGACTGGATAAGGAAGCAAAAGAAATGGGTCTGGCAGTGAACGAGGGCAAGACGAAATATCTCCTGTCATCAAACAAACAGTCGTCTTACTCGCGACTTGGCACTCACGTCACTGTTGACAGTCATAACCTTGAAGTTGTAGATAATTTCGTCTATCTTGGAACCAGCGTAAACACCACCAACAATGTCAGCCTGGAAATCCAACGCAGGATTACTCTTGCCAACAGGTGCTACTTTGGACTGAGTAGGCAATTGAAAAGTAAAGTCCTCTCTCGACGAACAAAAGCCAAACTCTATAAGTCGCTCATAATTCCCGTCCTGCTATACGGTGCAGAGGCTTGGACGATGACAACAACCGATGAGTCGACCTTAAGAGTTTTCGAGAGAAAAGTTCTGCGAAAGATTTATGGTCCTTTGCGCGTTGGCCACGGCGAATATCGCATTCGATGGAACGATGAGCTGTACGAGATATACGACGACATTGACATAGTTCAGCGAATTAAAAGACAGCGGCTACGCTGGCTAGGTCATGTTGTCCGGATGGATGAAAACGCTCCAGCTCTGAAAGTATTCGACGCAGTACCCGCCGCGGGAAGCAGAGGAAGAGGAAGACCTCCACTCCGTTGGAAGGACCAAGTGGAGAAGGACCTGGCTTCGCTTGGAATATCCAATTGGCGCCAAGTAGCGAAGAGAAGAAGCGACTGGCGCGCTGTTGTTGACTCGGCTATAATCGCGTAAGCGGTGCCTACGCCAGTAAAGAAGAAGAATATACATATATGTATGTATGTATGTGCATGCCGAATTTGCGAATGAAAATGAAAGAATGAACTCACGAAGCCGTGCTGATAATAAAATTTAACGGCAACCATCAACGGTGGAAACACAATCGCGGCATCCTCAACAAATTAGTCTCACTGATCTGGTCGCCGATCAACGGCGCGATGTGATTGTACATAAACATTAGACAAGTGTTGTTATTGCGAGAAAGAAAACTGAAATGAGCAAGAGATCAATCAAGAGCAGCACAAATAAAAAAAAGAAAATCGTGGAAAATTTCAATTCGATTTTGAACTTTTATACCAACATATACAACTACAGTGAAAGGTGCTTGTTGATCGTAATTATCGCACGACAACGGCGCAATTAATAACTCAGACTGAGCAGCTGGCGAACGCCCGCACTTGCGCGCCACAGGAACAGCCTCCTCGAACATCTCTCGAATAGTTCGTTTGTCTGCTTACGTTCAATTGTGGTCGCGCTGTTCAGACCGTCGCATATAATTGTGTTTACTCGAGTCCCATACATACCATACAAAAGTACATGCTCGATCACATAAAAATACTCTCAATATTTTCGTTGAACTCACAGACAAGAAGCAACACCATAATTTTCAAAAATTGATATTTCTGTTTGAAGTAAAGAACTGAAAAAATAAATAATTATATAAAAATAAAGTAATTTGAAATTATTTTAAAAAAGTAAAAGTGTTGCCGACGATCGCGACAAAAACTTTGACAAAGTTAATGGTGCATGCAGCAGTGATCCTCGGTTCGCACAATATTTTTTAATTACGTGATTCTTTAACCTTTTTTGTCGCGAAAAAGAAAATTTCGGCGGCATACGAGGGCGTGACGCCACGCACTACAGGCGTTAACGTAATTGTCGTAAATCAATCGTGCGTGCTAAATGATTTTGGCAAAACAAAACAAATAATTAAAATCAAATACGCAAATATAGTAAAACCAAAGGCATCACCCCCCTAAAAAACATATTCAGCAAACTTTTAAGTTGGCACAAGCTACCGAAACCAAACTCAAGCGCTTTTACTATAAAATTCGCCACCACATACAATGGAGTTCATTTCAAATCTTATAAAACGACCAATAAGTTTGGTACGCAGCGATTCACTACCACCAACGTCAAACGAAGCAGGACAAGATACGAGTAATTCACGTCCTATCACACCGAAACAAACTCCGTCACCATCACACTCACCATTATTGACTTTTGATCGAGTCACCACGCCGGATCCACTACAACAACATTTAGTCGATTCGCTGATGGTGGCATCCAATATAATGGAAGTAGTGAATGGACAAGACGAATTTCGCCCCATTGCTGTGGCAACAACAACACGTGCCTCTTCACCAACTAGATCTTTGCAAACAAGCTCCAGTAGCAATGTGAGCGCAAGTGGCAACATGAATCCTCCGTCTAACAGCGTTGGCAACACAATCGAAGAGTTGCTCATAGAAATCAATGACAATTTAAGCAAACAAGATGATCTACATACCGCCGGCGCACTGAGTCAACATCATTTACCGAACCGACCATTATCATTATCACCAACTGCTTTGACGCAGGCATTGGCGATTGAGGTATGTGACATTACGTGACACTACAGCATTCATGCCATATGCATTCGTACGTTGAAATTAGTTGTTAATTACAACTTAATCTGTGTAATCTGTTCGTTTGTTGGGATCGAGGTTAGTGTGTCACTGTTTGTTGGAAGCTTTCAAGTAAAAGATCACAATTATCAATGAGAGGTGTGAGCACATTCAATGCTTTCAGCGCATAAAAAAGACTTCAAGTGCAAACCTGAGGCATGTGTTCCTATTTGTGGGCGTTCTTAAATGTATTACTCTGAAAACAATTCTATATCTAAATTTGTATAATCGTAAATTTACTGAATTTTCGTTTTAAACGCGTACATTTTCCAAAATATTACTACTCTACCCAAATGTTTTGAAATGTGAATTATCATTATAGCTAAATAGAGACCTCAAAACTTTACAAACACGCCGACGTGGCATCCGTAAATAAAACGCCAAATTAGGTCAAATTCTCACTTAAATTATAAAATTTATGCAAAATAAATGAAATGCAAAACGAATTAATTTATTAATAATGCTCACATCCATTTGTACAAGCATTAAACATCACTCGTCAAGAAGTTTTTCAGAAAAATTACAATATTTCGGCTGCTGCGATCTCCACTTCTTAACGCTCTGTCAAAATTGATATTAAATATATAAAACATTAAAAACCAAAAATTCTGCAAACAGTTTGCTTTAAATCTAATGTAAACCAATTTTAATCTATTTGATAATTTTTGTTTCCACTTTTTATTAAAGCTTAACAAAACATTCTTTTTTATAGTATAGGTTTCGAATCTGCATAAGAAAACTTTCGGGGATAGCTTGTGCCCACTTTTTCTTAAAAAGGTAGTTTTAAATTCAAATATGTTAAGTAAAGGACATTAATTAACCGTATATTACTTTAATGAAAAATTCTGCATCACATACAATTGTTTTCTTGTTTATGACAGACTTCTGTCTCTGAGTGATTGTATTTATTTTAAACTAATTAAGCTATCAGTTGGTTAATTTGCAAAAATGTAATTAATTAATGACATGTAATTTTTTATACTTACTGATGAGGTAGTGTTTGCATTTGCATTTAACTAAACTAAACCAGAGCGATTCGAATACATACCCATTTAATAGTCGTTCAATAATTATCTTTGTGGCCTTTTATGCCGCGTCGTGGTTATTTTGTAGTGTTGGTTAGTTATGGTCACAGAAATTAATGTACTATATATCCGAGTATGTACTACATAATAGTGTTCATAATATTAGCAGAGTTCATAAAAATAATAGTGAAACGACAACAGACTTAGAATCCACTAAAACCAAAGGATCAATTGTTAACTAAAATAAAATAATAGATGAATATAAGATTTGATGTTTTGGCCTTGTTTTACATCTTTATATGAAATACAGTTATTTCGTATTTTTAATCTCCGAAGAAATTGTTCAGATCGGTTAGCTATAGCATATAGCTGCCATACAAACTGAACGATCGGAATCAAGTTCTTGTATGGACAACTTTCACATTTGACCAGATATATTCACGAAATTTGGTAGAGATTCTTTTCTAACACAACAATATAATCTTCAAAAAAATTGTTCAGAACGGATTACTACAGCATATAGCTTCCAAACTGAACACATAGTTACTAACAGAAATGCACCTGTGAAGGGTATTTAGCTTCGGTGCAACCGAAGTTAACGTTTTTTCTTGTTTTTATATTTATTTGTATTGTTCCTTATCGTGTTTTAGGTTAGATCCCTTTTCTAACTTTCTTTATATTTTAAATGATGCATATGCATATTAACATAAGGTCAAATAAAAAAATACATTATTTTTGCATTATATGGAAGGTTTTATTCAGGATAGTTATAATGATACGATTTAGGTATATATATTTGTTCGATAACTTGATGCCCTTTTAAAGGTGATTTCATAATGCCACTATCATAAAAATTATCGTCCCTATTGGCAATTACTCTCTTCAGACAGTCCCATTGTTGACAGTAAGAGTAGCAAAACCTTTTTGACCGTCAATACTATTTTGGCTACAGTTTGCGCCGGTTCACCTCGATTTGAATGCAACCATTTTCGCTTGAAGTTGTCGTAAGAGACCAAGTTTTGTTGCGATTCAGCGGCAATTCACGGATATAAATTTGGGTCATGAGGTTTTATGGCATTAACCTAGTGTCTCATACATCAAATTCTTTTTGTAGCCAGTCTTATTCAAATGGTTCCAAAAAATTACCGAAACGAAATTGGCGAAACCAATGAATACCTATATCAGAGCATGAAGAAAATTTGTGAAATATTACCAATTTTCTCTTCTGGTGTGCAAACAATATTTAATCAAGCAATTAAAAAACTGTCTGTTCTTCTGTACGAAAATGTTTCCTTCTAACTTTTTGCATCGTAACCCGATCGCAGTTATATAACGCGAGACACTGGTATTAATATAATATGTAATACAAGTCATAATTGGAGCAAATGGAAAGCACACAAAGTACAAAAAATATGTTTCCATCACTTATTGTTCTTTTGTACACTTTCTTTTGATGCTAGAAATATGAAGTATTTTATGTTTTCTGTTCATAACTATTGTAGTTGTAAGAAACTTGTTTTGTTTTTCCATAAACTTGAAGAGTATTAAATACCATTTAAAAAAAAACTATAATATGTTATATTATAACTCAAAAACTTAATAAAACAAGCAATGTCATAAACAAGTGTAGTTGCTTTTGATGCTGACTATTATGCATATGGTATACAGTCGAATATATATATATAAAAAATGCATATCGACATACAAAAGTATGCATAATATCAAGTGTTTTGAAGATAAATTTGTTGTGCGCAATTTGAGTTTGTTTTATTATGAGTTCGCATTTTGAATTGGGATAGTTTTTTCAATAATGCAATAAGTAGCGAGGTTTTGTTTAAAATCTCACAATATAAAATTTATGTGATGTCTTATACTTTCCCTATTTTACACTCGACTGTAAATATCAACTCACAATACGAGTATACATGAGTGTTACCAATACATGTAAAATGCTTTGTGTGACTTTAACCTTGTATTGCTTTTGCTAATTGAATTTCGAGTACATTTTCCCGCCAAAAAAGTAAAAAACAAAAAAGAACGTTCACTTCGATTGCACCGGTGCTAGAACACCCTTCACAAATAAAGAAGTTTCCCTACAAGAATTTGATTATGATCGTTGAGTTTGTAAAGCTGCTATATGCGGAATACTAACCGATCTGAATAACTTGTTCGGAGTTTATGGCGTTGCCTCACATAAATCTATGGCACTTCAGATGTACAAGTTTTCAAAACAAGGACTAGTTGTATAACAGTCCGATTTGTTCTAACGTTTCAGTGTGGTTTTGAACAATAATTAGTGAAAATAAAATAACATCAAATAAAAACGTTTTCCACACAATTGCTTGATTTCGGTCGTTCAGTTTGTGTGACAGCTGTATACTTTAGGTATCCGAAATCGGTAGTTCCAACAAATAAGCAGCTTTTTGGAGAGAAAACGACGTTAGCCAAATTTCAGATCGATATCTGAAGGACCGGCTCTAGTATATAGTATACAAACATATGAAATGGCTAAATCGACTCAGCTCGTAGAGCTGATATTTTAAATGTTATCCGACGTTTTCATCTGGCTGTTACAAACTTCATGGCAAATTTATTATGTCTTGTTCAGGGTATAACAAAGCTTGCGCTGCTAAAATGCACAAAGGAAAACAATAGGTTAATACAAAATAGAGGGAACTAGGCACACATTTGACTTAGTGTGAGCAAAGCCAAAAAAATGCAGTATATACACATACACTTATAAATATCGTTTTGCAAATAGGCCGCCATAACAGCCAGACGCCACCGCCAATTTACTAAATACATAATATATACATATGTACATACAATATATGTACACACATATGCCCATTATCTCAAGTTAATTGCATTTTGCTACAGAAAGGCAAGACTGTGCCTCTAAGGTATATCACCATGAGTGACGGCACAAAGAAGATGTTACCAGCGGTGTTGCCCAGTCTAGGCTCAGTGAACTGAATTGTGTTGGCAGTTGGCGAGTTGCCTGCGAAAATCACACGAAATGCAGATTTTAAATTTACATAAAAACCAAAAAGAGTGTATTATTTTGCGAAATAGGCAACACAAATTGCGTTTTATTTTATATTCAAAACTATCAGTAGCGACACGACAACTCTATGTCATAGACACATGGGTGAGTGTCGTTTGTTTTGGTTATTGCAACAATTGCTTGGTGGCTGCCGCGCCACAAGTTTATTTTGAAAATTTCTAAACTAGCAAGTCTCACTGCACCTGCCATAGCCTGTTTGTGTTTTGATTTTTCTTTTCATGTCTGCAATGCGCACACCTAAATTCGCACACAATATCAAATTTATAAATTTCACTGTCAAAAGCGTGTAAAAAATCGAGAAGGATGCAACACTCCTGCTGCACTTGGTGGCTTTGTTGTGTAGTTCATTTTCGAAATTTCTTCACGGTCGCACACACGTGAACTTCACACATTAGCTAGCTCTTGACATTGGAAAAGTTTTAATTTTTATTTTTGCTTGATTTCACTATTTACTTGTGTTTTATTTCATTGCAGTATAACGCAGTTTGCTCGAAAAACGCAAATCTCAAAGCCACGCCCTCAACGCAATCCACAGAGTCATTGTCTTCATCGCCGTCGCTACTAAAATCAACTGCTATGGCACCTGTGGCTGATAGCGTTTCTACAACATCTATTACAGCCACCGAAACTGAGCCGAAAGCAGGGCCTTTCGGTGGATCCACTCCAGTATCGCTTAAAACGGGTGCTAATATAGATATTAAATGCGGTATGCAATATTAAACTAAATTTTCATTTACTTTTTTATTATTCGCATTTTTTCGCAGAGGCAGCCAGCGATTTGATTGAAACAAAAACACCAGAAATGCTTACAGCGCTTAATCTGAATACAGAAGGTAAGCACAAACACGAAATAAGTTTCACAACTTATCCTCCTAAGCACTTTTCCCAAGTCAGTCAGTTTAAAACCACAACAACCTGCATAAAATTGCCACCCTTTTTCTCAAACTATTAGGGCACTATTATGTTGATGAACCTATTTATAAGAGCAATTCCGGTTCTTCTGTGATATTGTTTTTGAAATACTTTGAGGCATTCTGCTTTGATCAGTTTGAATCGATTATAAATTCGAGTATTTTCAGGTTATGTAGAAACGGCTAAAGTCGAAAGTATTATTCAGAGGGAGCGTTTAAGTATTATATTTTTTAAATTACACTTTTCTGGATAATAAACATTTTGTCTAGAAAACAATGTATATCATAAACTTTGCAAATAATGGCGAATGTGCTAACACTATAAATTTACATAAATAAAATCCATTACTTTTGATTTGGGCTCTTTAAGTGTTTTTAAGTTTGTGCTATTTAGTACTGACTACTGAGAAGTGGTGATACTCAGGTAATCCCTCGTCGTGAGGCAAAATGCAATTACTTATACATTATTTAGAAATTTATGAATTACTTATAATGTTTAACGTATTTTACACAATTTAGATCGCGCAAAACTAACTTTTGAAGACGGACTTATACCAACATTAACAGCAGCCATAAGTGAGCATGAAAAGCATGACGGCACTCTTGGAAAAGGTAAGTCATAAGATAAAAACAAACTCAACATTACCTTAACTCTTTTGTATTTTTGTCATTTAAATGCTTTTAGATAACTCAAATTCAGCTCAATACCTGAAGGTACAACTTGAACCGGACACCGCTGCCTCATCGGACAATGAAACCTTCACGGAATGTCAGTCCTATCAGATCGCGTCTGCTAACGATTATGGTTTTATAGCGGATGAATATAGCTTTGAGAACTCCGAAATCGAATCATACTTTAGTGCTGCTAACTCAAGAAATGCTACACTCACAACAGGTGAAGGTGATCCTTTAAGTGTCACTATAAATAAAACGTCAGAACAGGATGAGAGTGAGCAAGGTGACTTGCAATCACTGGTCTCAGCTATAAGTGGTGACGATTTGTTAGCAACGCACCAACATCCATTAGATGTAACCTTCGATGAAGAACCAATGGATGTGGATGAAAGTTTTACTGAGTTAAAACAAAATGTAAACGTTATAGCATACGAGTTGCCTACAACTAATGTCGGAGTTGATAACGAGTCAACTTCGAAAACAGCAGAGCCTGAAGGTGTTGTTACTAATGACGAAGAGACGGAGTGTAAGCAACTAAATTGTACTAAAAACGAAGCTGTACCCAAAGATGCTGCGGTGCCTAAGCCCGAGACCGAGTTAGAAATTACACAATCAAAACTTGAGTTGTCACTTAACAAAAGTATCGAAATACCCACATCAACAACGCAAAAGAACAATTATGAGCACAATAACCTAGATATTAGCAGTACTGAAACCTTTTCGGAAGTTTTAGCCGATCTTACTCAAGCAACAATTGCTACGACATCATCAACTTCAATTCACTCCGCAAATACCAGTTTACATCCCATCGAAGAAGAGTTATTGAAATATAAAATTCCAAGTAAACAAGAATTCGGTAAGTCCTGGACTGGTTCACAAAATGGACTGAACCTGACAGTGGATATGGACTCATCAACGCAAAGCAATAAAAGTTCCGCTTCCTCACCAAGTTTCCCTATAAAACATAAGGGAAACTCACTCAAACAATTTCCACGCTCGCCCACTGCAGCCGTGCCAAAAAGTATGACATTTTTAGAAAAATCGGAATACACTGAGCGTATTGAAACAGAACGTAAAAAATCTACAGCGAGTGAGCCGAAGCTGGAGTTATTCGGTTCACGAAAAACATCGACAGTCGACGAAAAACCAACACAGCATGCAATATCGGAAAATCTTGCTGCAAGCATTACCAGCACTACGGTATGTCCAAATGAGCCTATTAATGATGAAATTGCGTCAACAAAAATAAATGGCAACACAGCAACGGATGAAGTTGCACCTTTAACAAGTGCTTCTTCAATAGACAGCTCAGATAAACGTCGTACATATAATCTAACGGCTCCAGTGACACCTTCCCCTGAAATAGAGAGCGTGACACAAAAATGTGTGAACGATCACGATAAACGACGCACCTTTAATATGCCTGCAGCACCGCAAGCACAAAGTATCGTTGGACAAAAATCGGAAACAGACGAGGACAAACGACGTACATTTAATATGCCTGTACCAACACAAGAAACCGACATTACTACCCAAAAACCAGAGAATGAGGGCAATAATCGACGAACTTTTAATCTTATGGGCTCAGAAGATATAGTAGAGGAGAAAATTTCAAGCGAAAATAATTCTGATACAGCCGAGAGGCCTAGAACTTACATTGTTTCAGAACCAACATTTCCGATGAGACCAAATAGTGAAAAAATAAATGTGCCTATGGACATAGACGACACATTATCAACTGATGCTGGTCAAAGCAACACAACACAAACACAAACACCATTGCAGTCCCCCACAACAACTGTTTCTAGTTCGCCACCAATACCGACTTTACAAAATCGGGCACGAAATGACCAAACCCAACTTATTATGGATGATGATGCCTTTAAAGTGCCACTACCGCCATCACCAGCATCATCGACGGCATCACCACCAATAGCTACCATACATAAACGACCGTCTATCCATGCGTACAAAAATACAGAAGATGTCGTTGAAGCGTTATCCGCCAAAGAGCAAACCAAACGCGATGCCAGTGATGAGAAGGATGTGTTCGCTGGCAATTGTACACCCTCACCCATGGAAGAGCAGCCATCTTCAACAAGCAATTTTGGTAATTTCGGCTCTAATTTAAACGTTGATGTGGATCAGCAAGAATTTGCAAGTGAGCAATTTGAGAATGGAAGTAATTGTGAGTTTTCGTTGTTATCTTCTACCTACTTAATACACTAACTTAATTAACTGTCTAATGTACTGACTTTTTCGAAAATTTAAACCTCACTGCTAACCACAATTTCTTTATGCATGCACTTACATACTATACATATATGCAATACCACCCACTATACGTCATACTTGTAGTCGACTCGCCATTTCTTCATTCAAATGTGGTATGTTGTTACATTTCATTGTAACACTATTGTTGTTTCCCTCTTCATATAACAATTTTCGCAAGCTTTTACCACTGTGCTTTAAAATTACTCTGCTAGCAACCCACGTCCAGTCACATATGCACTTCACCTTACCAACTCCTTCCTACAGCACATTCGAATTGCAATGGCAAATAATAAACATCAACCGATATTTTCTGTTTGCTATATATGTATGTACAGTTACGGACAATAAAATAGAATCAAAGGTGTTGCTTTAAAACAATGGCATAATTTTTCTGAAATTTTTAATCTATGTATGTAGTAACTTTTCTGCATAATAACAAAGGCAATAATATGTACTTTTAAAAACGAGGAAAAGATAGCATTGTCGAGTTTTACAGTTAACTCTAATTTAAAAAGTGTAAATAGCGTGGTGCCTCGTGCTTAGTGAGAAAATAATAGAATCAATAGCGAAATAGTTTCATAAATGAAAAATGTTGAATTTAAAAAGCGTAAAAAGTAGTTATGATTAGATCTGTGGAATGAAAAATTGTATCAATTATAAATTTACTTAGAAAAAATGGGTCAAGCAAAACATTGTACAGAGGAAGAAAGATTGTGCGTCCAAAATTTGCAAGGATTGGGTCACGCGTAAAGGCAAATTGCAAACATATGAAATATGTCTCAAATATTTGTGTTTGATGCCTTAAAATTTTCGAAAAAGGTTGAAAAATAGGCCGACCACAAAAAAATTACTGCGCAAGTCGTTCGAAATATTGTATGATTGCCGATGCGCGTACCGTTTAAGGCCTTTGCAGTCATTCAATAAAAATTGTGTGCAAAAATTTCTACAAGAACAGTAAGAAGACGACTTGTGGACAAAATTGTTTTGACACATGATCCCGAAAGGTGCCAATGCTGAGAAAACGGCATCGTATTCAGTTTGCAAAACGACACATTAATTAGGGCGGAGCTGAAAATTAAGAAAAATTTTTTCGAGATTTTATGGTCTCAATGCAAAATTAATATGATAGGAAATGATGGTTGCGCGTGAGTCCGACGTCCAAAAAACAAAAAAATGTGCGTCCGCTACACGACTAGGTCCTTCAAACCTCGTGGGGGCAATATAATGCATTAGTACCGTTTCTCATATTGTGTTCCGGAACCTATGTTTTGGATACAAGGTCATAGACCGCCATATATAGGTTAATGTTTTGGATAAGGTCATACTCCCAAATGCTAAATGAACTTCGCCTTGCATTTTGGCAATTCCAACAAGAGAGCGACCCGAAACATACTTCGGGTCTTGCAAAAAATGGTTTTCAGATCATGGTGCTGGCGTTATGGCTTGGCCAGAGTAATCACCAGATCTGGATCTCATCAAAAATTTACGGTAAATTGTTAAGGAAAGTATTGGACCCCTTAAACCGAAAAATAAGGCAGAAGGTACAAAAGTCTGGTATTCTGTTCCACAGAACACTTTCGTTAGCCCAATTAGGTCTATGCCTAGAAGATCTGCATCGGTATTAGACGATTAAGAATACACTACAATGTACTACTAATTTTTCTATTAGTTCCCTTAAAAAAATGTTTTTTTTTAATGTAAAAGATTTTGATTCAATTTTTTTATCCATCGATTTTTTGAAATACATATATTATTTACCTTTGTTTTTGTAATATTTATGAATTGTTTTTTTCCAATATTTTACTGCTACCAATGGCGCTTGATGTGAAGTACATAATAAAAATTTGTTTTGAGAACGAAAACTTAGTACCATGGATGATTCCATTTTATTGTCCGTAACTTTATATGTGCATACTGGCCCGATCACTGCGGCATGCCACACAGCTTTTGATTTCAACGCATCCCCACATAAAAACAAATCAAGGCCATGACTGCAATTGAAGAGCGAACGCGCTACATAGAAAAACAGTCAAGTTACCTACCACTCTTTTCCCGGTTTTTCCTTCTCCATTGTGGTTGTTTGTTGCAGGGCGGTTCTGACCTTCCGCTCGCACAAGCAGGCGCGTTTGAACTTGAAAGCGAGAGAAAAGTCCACAGCTAATTTACATATTTATTAGGCAGGTCATGCGGTTGTCACGACACCAGACCAAATAAATACCTTCACACATGTAAGGTGTTTGTGGGGTGAAAGGTATTTATTTTTTTTAGCGAAATTGAACAGAATGTAAAAAAATTAAAAATAATATAGTATGTCAGTATTGTTGTGTGTGTATATACAACATTATATATTATAAATAAAAAAATTGTTAATCCTTCGCAAAAAATTAAAAAAACCACTGTCAGCGAGCTTGCTATTTCCACACCTGTAATACCTTCCCTATAACTCACAACGGTTTATTTGTGGTGTTCTACTATGCGTTAATTCAACGATGTTTTTTCTATGCCACTCGCTGCCGCTATTGCAGCTGCTTTAACCCAGCGTTCTCCGCCCGTCATTCGTGGTATTTAAAGTCAATGACAACATTAGTACCATAGGCTAATGACAATAGCTTTTGTTGTATTCGTCAGAGTTCCTTTCCACGTTTTCTTTATTTTGTTTAGTATGACCACACATTTATATGTACATATGTACATACATTGATATGATTAAATTTATTGCCCTTGAATTTGTTTATGTTTCGGATAAATAAAATATGAAAATTTTAAGTCTTGATTTTAAATGAATGAAATGAACACATTTTTGTTTCTAAATATAAAATATTACCAATTTTCTTTTTGAACCAAAGTGAATTAATCAAGAATTATATATTATATTAATTTATTTATTATTGTATATTACTATCCCTTTGAGGATTAAAAGTACATATATGTACATGCGGCGGTGAAGTAATGACTGGCAGCAAACTCAAAGCAAAACTAATTAAAATTAAAAATTTTGCATAATTGTTTCCTCATATGTTTTATAGTTTTTGGTATAAATTTTACAATTAGCAAATGTGCATATAAATATAGAGTGTTTAATGAGCTTGTCTAATTTTTACATATTCCTGTATGTTTTAAAATTGGTATTTTTTATTTACAAATCTATAATATATTATATCAGTTCTTATTGTCCCATTTAAAAGTTTCCATATAAACTCAATACTGCTAGAAATGCAACTCTGACTTGTCAATCAGCCCGTATGACAAAACCAGTCTCCAGCAATATAATCGCAGTCAAAAAGTCAGCGATTGAGGGAGCACAAAACAGAGAGTATTAGAATAAATGTGCTCCATTCTATTCTCTCGTGTTATAAATGCTCTTTGAAACACTTAAAAATACATGAGGGGCTGTCCATTTCACATATATGTATTTACTGTATATGCCAAACAAACACCATGGATTGACCACACCAACATGTTGGCCCTTCACTCCCTCGCTCACCTTTGGCATCTTGCAAGTGGCCAACTCTCATTCACGTTTCCACTCTCACTCTTACAATGTCTCTCTCTTTCAATGCACGTACTATCGCTATTTGGAAAATGCTATTCTTCAGCCAAGAGCCAACCACAACTCAACTCCAGTCACCTATACAGCTTTACAAAATGCACGACATTCTCGCTTATCTGAATGGCATGTAGACTCGTTGGACGTGTGACTGTTGCTGCTTTTGCTGGAGAAACCAACTTCTACGTGGAGAATTTTGCCTTTTAGTTTCTCAAGTTTGGTCGTCGACGTCGCGTTGCGTTTCGTTTACGACGTTTGCGTTTTTGTTTTATACATTGCCATTGTTGCTGCGGTCTCAATTTGGAGTGTGTGATTGTGCTCAGAATTTTCCATGAAGAAAATCTATCAAAAGCTAAAAAAGTAATTAAACCGAAATTTTCCAAATACAAAAGTATAAATTTTAACACATCTCACAGTGTTTGCAAGTGTTGCGAAGGCATTGGAAATTCTCCAAGCAATGTAATCGTTCAAAGTATCTAACAGATGCGTGACGTATATGAATTTTGATTTTTTCCGTCTTCGTCTGTCTACAAAAGGTGGTTAAGTGTATGGTGTAGTGAAATAAATGGAATTTGGATTGTTTTACTTTTCATCTGCTATATGACCGCAACCTTCAATAACTCAATAAAACTCAAGTATTATGCATACGTGTGTGCGTGTGTGTGTGTGTGTAGTACTCTGCAGTCGATGTGTTAATTTATAAACTAACATAAACTTCCATCAAAAGTTGTTGCCCTCTAGAGACAATCGTGTAGATAATAGTAGGTCGACATTTGGTGTATCAAAAACGAAGATATACAATTACGCGTTAACAGCAAAGCAAAAGTTCTTCCGCATTGTCTTTGTGCGCTGCTGCTTTTCCGGTTGTAAGGTGTTGTAAATGAAAGGGCAAATGCGCTCGTGGGGCGGAAAAGTAGCGACAAGCCGCTCGAATGAGTCACTTTTCAGCTTAAATGAAAAAAAAAAATGTGGCCGACTAACGCAATGCGCGTCATTGTAAACAAATACAAAGATCATTTCCGCACAAATTTTGTGAACCTTTAAGATTCCACGAGAAATCATTACACATTGCAGTAGTCATACGTGCTATCTTTGATTGATAATATTGCCGCACGCTATGTGTGTGCTTATGTAGGGGCATATATAATTACTCATTTATGTTAACGCCAATTCATAGTGTTCGCTGCAAAGTGTATCTCCTCATCTGTGCATCATTCTATATTATTGGTTTTATTTTATTTTTACTCGTCTTTTCTCGCTTTTTGTGCCAAATCAATTTGACTCTGATGGCGATCATACTCATTCTCCAAACGAATTTCTACATACATTTCTTTAAGTTCTTGCCTGTCTTCTTGTTCGCCTTTGACTTGCTTACTTTTACATTCGCTCATGTATTCCAAGTTCTAATTGTACGCGCTCTTAGTCATTGTTCGTACGGACTTGACTCGTTTTCTCAGTCTCATATATTTTGTGTTATTTGATTGCTTGTCGAGTTGCCTCTCATAATTATTTGTTTATTTTCGCAAGCGTTATTGATATATGTACATATATTTGTCTCTGCTGCAATTGAATTAGTTAACTAAAAGTAAATTAAAATAAAATATATTATTTGCAACGTATAACAACTACTTTGTTCTTTAAGCCGCTTTTTATCGGTTTTGATTGTTTGTTTATTGTTCAATTTGTTCGAATTCCCATTTCAAAAAAGTACGTATAACTTATTTTTACTTCCTCTGCTCTTTGTAGGATGTGTAATATATTGTTCTAGTATTTATGTTCAAGCATGGCTTTTCGGTTGTATCGCTTGTATTGTCACATTGATACGCCCACGAGCAATCAATCTCTATCAGCCTTCGCAACAAACAAGTAGTTTTATTTTGCAGTTTTTTTTTTTTATTTTTTCTTCCCTTGTGCAAACGGAAAACAAAAGGATTTCCACAGTGTTGTATTGATTTTGCATAGGCATGTGAAGGCTTAATATTTTTATTATACACCATAAGTGGCATGGTTGAAGCTGTAGAAAACATAGAATCACCTATTTATATTGCGAAAAATGTTTAATGGATACACAATATCAATATGGAGACTGGCGTTTAATTAGATTGTTTACTAATTAACTAATTACTAAACTTGAAGACATTTCTTTTTAATAATTATTACTTATACAGTGGAGTTTCCCCGAAAAGAGCGACTTAGAGAATCATGTATGGAACTTTGAAGATTTATGGAAGGAGATTTGTATGAGATTTGGCTTCTAAACCGCTAAAATATAACAGTTGTAATGGTTACAACGTCATTATTATACTATATATACATTTTTGAAATATATTTTCTACAAATAGTTTAGCATTTTTCAATTATGTTGTTCCAACTGCTGCTAAGTGAATGTTATAAATTAAAAACAAAACTAAATTTCTTTACCAATAAATTATTTTAATGTGTAAAAGTAATGGCTGTCAAAAAAGTCTTGCGGTATTTTCGCTAGTTGGCGCTGAAAGCGCGTAGTTCTAGTTTTATTCGTCGCATCGGGTCATGCTGTACCTTTTTGGAAAGCTCATTTCACGCGCTAACACGTGTTTGATTGATTGTCGTTTCTTTTAAGTCGTTCGTGAGTTATAGCATCTCAAGCCGCCAATAAAATTTGTGCAGTTTATGGACCCGATAGAGTTTCCATTTTCACCGCACAACGATGGTTTCAACATTTTCGTTCTGGTGTAAAGGTGGTCAAAGATGCGCCACGCTCCGGAAGGCCTGTCGTCGAAAATTGCGATAAAATCGATGAATTGGTCGAAAGAGACCGGCATAGTAGTCATCAAACCGTTATAAACCATTTGAAGAAGCTTGGAGTCACTAAGAAGCTCGATGTATGGGTGCCACACGAATTGATTCAATTTAAATACCGCAAGACTTTTTTGACAACTCATTAAAACCAAAGAATAAGTAAATATGGTTTCGACTTGACAAAAATTTTAAAAAATTAAAAGTAATGACTAAGCGTTGATTAAATTCCAATCATATCTCCTCGCAGTGGCCATCTCTAGTCTTTGGAGATTAATCTAAAATCGTTGGAAAAAAATAGTTGCATAAATGTAATGTTGTGTAATCAGTGTTTTTAATTAACAAAATGGCAGAAAATTTTTACAATTAAAAAAAAAAAAGTTTGAAAAAATGGACGTAGCTAAACTCTTAATCAGTTTAATGTATAAATCTCCTAAACCACTAAAGATACAACAACCAAATTCACCTACCGCAATTATTATACGAACTCCTACCGACAATGTGAAAATGGATGAAATCGAATGATAACCCTGCTCACTTTAATTGCTTTAAACTTTACCCATATTGTATGAGAGGTCTTTAATGTGCCGAGGTCAAAATTGTTCGATGCGCGTAGCACCGGCCATTTTTAAGTGGAATCTCATGACCAGCCCGACCGATTTCAACCAAATTTGGTATGTGACGTTCTTCTCACATTCCTATGTAACAATCGAAATGAATTACAACCACTTCCCAATAACACACGTTTTACTTTCTAGTATACAAATCAAGAATGAATTAATATATCAGAATAAAACTTAACACAGTGCATTTAAGGTGTACCATCTTATGTCTAAAAATTGGGTAAATCGAACCTTAGGCCTTCCTTACTTGTGAATTAGTCAGTTTTAAAAATTTTCATTTACTGATTTTTTTTTTATTATGTAATGTACAAAATATTTGTTTTTAGCAATTCAATACTGAACAAAAAGTTCTCGAAAAAATGAAAAATAATATGCAAAATATTAACACAGTCATTTACATAAGTCTGTACGAGTATTGTCTTTAAGATATGTCACAAATAACAATTTTGTAACTACTTAATGTATAAAATCGATAAGTTCTAACAATAACTGTTGTTTTATTTTGTATACTTTTCATGCACGCTCATCGTTAATGTGAAACCCATTTAAAATATTAGTAATTTTGAATCCATCCGACTTTGATTATCTACTCACAAAAGGCAATAATAGCGCGCCAATTGATCGCAGTTCAATATTACTGAAATTCGATCCTTTGCTCGGCGTGCCAGTACCTGCAAATCAAGTGCAACAACAGAAACCAACAAAGCAAACACCACAAATATTACAAAACATTTTAGGCGATAATCTAACTAACTTAAGTCCTACACTCGAAGAGGACGAGCACTCATCATCAGCGTCCACATCATCCATTAGCAATAATCAATCGTTTGTTGTTGAGACAGATAATAAAAGGAAATCTGACGAAGAGGAGAGTGCCAAGTCAAAACAGAACTTGATTAAAATTTCGGCAGAGAAGCAGCAACGCCAGCAACAACAACATCAACAACCAACTGTTTTAAAGGTGACTATGGATAGTTTTAATCAAACCGAAATAATTTAATGAATATATAATTTTTTTAATACATAGAAGCATGACAGTATGAGTGTCGACGTGATTAAGGATATGAATATCGACAACGATTGTAACAAATCCTTTGAGAATTCAAAGTAAGTAAGAATTGTAAAAAAATTTTGACGTAATGCTAAGCACCGGTTTATAATATGTAGACTATTAGAATATGCATAGGTTAATTGCAATTAGTGGGATTTTATTAGAAAACACGGTCGAAGCTTAGTTTATAATTATAAAAAAAAGTTAACGGCTACACCTAATCCGTAAGGGTTATTTTTTAAGGCACTATATGTATTATTAAATATATTTAAGTAACCTGCCGACTATTTGCATCCAACGGAAATTTGCTATTAATGGCTTGAATCGGGTCAATACTTCCCTTGGCCCTCATATACCTAATATAAAGATTTTCGAATTTCCGGGTGACTTTATATCGCATATATCGACCAATATGTGAGTTATCTAAATAAAAACGAGAGAGAGAGAGTGATTTTCTTATAACGGTGCACATTTGAGCTTAGAATAAGTAAAATTGGAAGAAAACTCGCCCTAGACCTCATGTATGCCTTATGTACTTGAATTTACTTCCCTGGCTTTAATCCTTGCTAGCTGCAAGAGAATAAAATGTTAGGTTATACCCGAAATTAGTCCTTCCTTACTTATTATTGTTATTGTTGTAGAAAGTGAAGTAATTTCGAAGAATGGTGTCGAGTTGAAAGTTCTTGGCGGGATAAAAGTCGGCTTCCGTTCCGATTACTTAGACTTGACTGTCGTGGGAACGAGCGAATATTCGCCGTATTCGCTGCTTTATGTTTGGGCTCTGCTTTCTTGTCAAAAAATTTACGTTTTATATTTAATTGATTGACAGATAAAACCTTTTACTTTTTTATTTACATTTAAGTATGACAGTTTATTTAACCTAGTTGGCTCTTAGTTAAGGGGTTAGGCCACTCTAGAATTTTCGGAAAATTTATTTATTTTTTTTTTTTTCAAATGATACATTATGGTCTCATAAGTGTTATCCCGAACGATTATGACAGGGAAAAAAATCTAAATGCCCCATTTTCGTTATCTAGTCGAAGGCCGTTCGTTCGGCAGGGAGCCAAAACTTTAAACGCGTTTATCTCAAAACTGTTTTCAAGTTGGCCAGAAACATAACTCAAACAAGTTACAATAACTCAAACATCTTCAGAAATACATTATCTACAGAAGTACGTAGGATTTTTTTTTATCTTGCATAGTTTGTTTTTTATTAACAAATTTCGAACAATTTTTTAGGCCATATTGTTACTTGTCCCTTTAAAGACCCGCCATTTTGTCAAAAATGCATGTGTCGAAAAAATCCTACGTAGCTAGTGCTATTTACAAATAAAAAAATTACAGGAGCTGTGTGTCCGGCCTTGATTCCCGAAAAAACGGAGATATCCTGGGGAGAACGCAGTGTAGTCGCCATTTTTCAATTAATTTTTCTTCAAAAATAGTTATAAGCAGTTAATTATATGTATAATAAATCCCTTTTGTTAAAAAACAGATTAGTTTTCCCGAAAAAAATCTCAAAAAAAGGCCTATTTTGTGGCCCTCTAGAGTGGCCTAACCCCTTAAAGAATTATATCTTTTTAAAAAAAAATTGTTGGACCAGCGCTATATCCAAATTTTTCTTTTTCACTATATGAAAAGTCGATTCTATTTATTTTTATTTACCATATAATATTCGAACTAATTTCACTTTTTCTTACCGCTACTAGCTCACAACCCGATGAAAAACAAATCAACTACAAAATGGATGAACTCGAGAAGAAAATTAAAAACGAAGTGTAAGTCATTGCCCTTTAATAAAAAATCAAACTTCAAGATAAATTTATCAGTGGCGCTAATGCTAAACACTGTAGGTGGAGCGCTGTAATAAAACAGAAAAATAAAATATTAAGCTAATTTTCACTATATTTGGTATATCTGCAAATTGCCGTTTTAATTTGGCCGCAAGCTTTTGTATTTTCCATAATATTTATGCTTCGCTAATAATTGCTTTATTCATTGTCTTTTTAGACTCAAAACAGAAGATATCGAAAAGAAATTGAAAGAAGCTGAACAGCGTGAAGAGGCATTAATCAAACGGATAACGGAAAAAGACAAAACAATAACAAAAATGACGTAAGTGCCTAATATGCAACCGCCCACACATTATTAAATTAATCATATTTGCGTCATTGCTAATGCGTACAAATATTTCACTTCTTGTATATGTTCTTTTGCACATGTACAAAAATAAATTTAAATTCGACAACTTTGCGGCGCAGCGGTGTCATTGAGGCGTACGAAAAAGCAATTGCTGAGCTAATCGCTGAAAAAGAGCAATTATTACAAAGCTACGAGAAACAGTTGGCGGAGGTCAAGGCGGATCGCGACTCGAATTATCAACATCTCACGTCACTCGAAACGACATTTGCTGATCTGCATGTGTAAGAAAGCCTGGCTTTATTTGTGATATTTTTACTCAAGTATCTGTATCTTTCTTTTTCAATCAACTAAACAGCAAATATGGCAAAAGTAAGGAAATGACGCTGCAGCTGAAGGCAGACGAAGAGGCTTTAGTGGTAGAGAAGCGGCAAATACTGGAAAATTTGCGACTTCAAGAGCAGCGATATGAAAAAATGAAGAATCATGCGATGCAACAGTTGGAAATGTGAGCTAAGCCTCTGCGAATATCAACCAATTTTAGTGTGTCTATAATAACCTCTTTTGTATTACTTGTTACACAGCGCCAACAAAAAGCTCGAATCGCTTAATAAAGAGCACAGTATCGAGACGACAAAACTGAAAGCACTACTCAAAAAGGAGGAAATCTCACGTGCCTCTATCAATGAGCAATTACAGCAAAAGTCCAGAGAAAATGCGGAGCTGGTTAAGATATGTGATGAACTAATTAATGGCCAGGGAAGTTAAGTGATTTCAACGGTCAACGTCGGCAATGCAGCGACCTATGTATATCAAATGTTTGACCGATTTGCATATACTCTCAATTGATGTATGTGTGTTTTGTACTTGTTATGTATGAGCTAAGCCTATATAGCGTAGCATTACATTGCATTACAATTACAATTACTCCTTATTAATAATTATTTAGTTGCCTGATTAGCAAGCAATGGCGGCATAGTGCAGTGTTCGTATGCGCACGTACGTACGTGCGTGTGTGACACTCAAATGCCAGATGCGCTTAAGAAATGCATTCATTCAGTTCGCAGTCATTCACAAACAGTTGTGTGATTAATTTAAGAATTTTTTATAATTTAATTTTCTTTCATAATTTTCCAGTCTGACATTCACAATGATTTGTATTGCACTTCTTTGCCGCATATAAGTAATAATTGTTAAGTAATTTTTTTATGTAAAAATATGTAGGCAAATGAGTTAACAAATCCGCAAGTTACTGCGTGGAAATCAATAAACACACATAAACAAACATTAAACACGAATATTATTACCTCGAAACATATGTACATGCATGGAAAGAGGCAAACAAAAAATATGCTATCATAACTTACTGTGTGTTATTTACTGTAATAATTGTAGATTCTCTTTAATAATTTGCATAGTTATGCTGTGAATATACTGTTATGAATTTCACTTCAAAAAAACTAACTGTACAATCTCTTTAAATCTTAATTTTTTTTTATAAAAAATCAAAATGTTTAGAATTAATTTGTATTAAATTGTATTAATTTATTAATGTTTAGTTTCCATCGTACTGCCGAGCCTAAAATACATAGCTAACATTGGAAATATTAAATCGAATTTTATTCCTGCTGTTTTTATACTAAAAATTATTGTTACATGCACTTTAGTTAAGGCGCCGCCTATGAAATACATATTTTAACGGTATTCCCACAACGGTAAACTAGTAAAAACCGTTAGTTTAGTTGCGTGCTGCAATTTCAAGTTTCTTTTGCTCCATATGCCACAAGCTTTGAAATCAATAGTATTAACACGCTGTGTAATTATGTCGTTTATGAAGTCATTGTTCCGAATATTTCACTCTCAATTTTATCTAAGAAAAATGGAAGTAGTATGATAGCAGCGAACATAGCGAATATCTGTATGAACTTAATAGTTAATATGGTTTTTTCTAATTTTTCAGTATTTTATGTATGAACACATATTAAACACCTTATATGTGTGTGCATGGAACGAGTCTTCAAGAATTCAAGTTTTCACTTTTCAAATTGAAAAGTAAAACGTTGAAATTTCAAACGACTTGTACCCGTTATTGTTATTCTAATATAAAGTTATTTGTTTTATTTTATTATTATTTATTTATTTTATTATTATATGTTGCATGTTTCCCAGTTGTAACTCATAATGATTAATTTTAATTATTTTTTAACTAAATACTAATACATCCAGCGTGCATACATACACACATAAGATGAAAAAGTTTAATCTCGAATATATCTTCCAAAATAGTTTACAACAACACATAAGCAAAAGTATAAACTTTTATAAATTTATCTAAACAAACACACTTCTCAAATGCATATGTACTTTAGTACTTAGAAACTAGCACACACGCACACACTAAAGTCAAAAGTCTCATTTCCATAAACTTTTGGCTTTGTCGACTTAATTTATTTGCGAAAATACGGAACTTAAATGTACCCGTATCGTAAACGGCTTAAATCTTCATAACAAAACACTAATAGATATGTATGTATATTCACATTGAATCTATTGGCCTCCAAATATAAACATCTCTGCATATATAATTTTCTTTAATGCAAAAGACTTGCGCGAAATTACTGCAAGTGAAATGAAAAATAAAGAAATATTTTTTTAAGATACTAAACTAAAAACATAGATACACAACTACATATAACCTAACATAAATATGTATGAACCAATACAAAATGAAACGCTATGTAAGATTTTGTAATAATTTAAGTCAACGCTTTTGGATTGCTTTATTAAACATATGCACTGTACATACATATGTATATGTGTGTGAGTTTTCTATCGGATTCGCAGTTTTGTTGAATCTATTCGCTATAAAATCGTGGGGAATAGATGGTGAATTGAATATTTAAGTGGAAATGAATTGTATTTAAGTATTAATAATAATGAAAGTAATACAATATGCCTATAACTGAATTTCACATTGTAGGTGATCTAAGAGAGTCATAAATAAGTTAAAAGAAAAGTTGATTTAATTGTGAATGATATTATAAAAAAAAAATTAAACATTAATAAATACTTATATACAATCGAAGATTTTAGTATCATTTACTTTCGAACAACTGGTAATACAACCGTTGGCAAATTTGAACTTTTGACAGCCTTCGAAATTTGTGAGTTTATTTTTAATTTTGTATTGTATATTTTGGTAACGTGCTTGTGGTAAATGGCAAATAGGTAAAACCGCCCCCTTATTTGAATTCCTTAACTTTCTATTTGTCTGCCTATTGGAAAGGAAATATGTATGTTTGCTTGCATAAACTATCAAGTGAAGCAAACGCATAACGCACGCTCATGTAGTCCCACTGTATAGTCACATGATCAAGTATAACAATTCATATGCAGAGGTAATATTAATTGCCCTTCAATTTATTGCCAATGAGGTTGGCAAAATCATTTGCGAATTGGCGACATGCGTTTGAGGTCTTGAACCGTTAAGAATTTTATGAAGATGACCAAAATTTATGAAATGAAAAAGTAGAAAATATACTCTTTTGAACGAATTTTTCAGAAGATAAGGGTTTCTTTCCTGATTCCTTCAAGAATGGGAAGTAATTTTAAAGAAGATTCTTCTTTTGGGGGTAGGTTATTCTATTTCCTTCGCTTTAAATTTAGCCTACATATTCTTGATGAAAAACTCAGTTGCTCGCTACTTATTTTTCCCATTCGTCTCATTGCGATTTGTCAGTTGGAGCACAAAACGTTGGTAAGTTGCTTCCATGAGCTGAGGAGGCACAAAAAATATTGTGCGCTAATTACCATGGATGTGAAGAATGAGTTCAACTCCGCAAGCAAAAATAATCAAAACTCTATACGAAATACGCGCACCCCAGTATCTCGTAAACATTATAATACTTCGAAAATAAGAGATTGTTATTCGACACGGACGAGAGCAATCAGAGCTACACTATTTCGAGTGGAGTACCGCAAGGCTAGGTATTTCCCTCTCCCATGAAGTACTACTTAGTCCGTGGGAGAGATATGAGTTGGGATCAGGTTACGTTTAGCGGATTTAAGTCCCAAACTCCAACTTTCGATGCTTGCCCCTATAAAAAAAAAATGTTGTTTTGTACAAGGTGTAGGCTTCTACTTTGCCAATTCTAATGGCAATATATTTAAAAGATTGCTAACAATGTACATTGCCTGTGGAGATGCAGCGTTAAGAATTACTAATAACATACATAGTATTATATAATTTTTTCACGAGTATTTCATTAAGAACTTAGCGTCTATATCAACAACACAGGCTTTTGATCATGAACTTTGACAGTAAAGTAGTGTTAATCACAGGAGCCAGCTCCGGTATTGGGGCAGCTGCTGCAGTAAAATTCGCTGAATTGGGAGCTTTACTAATTCTAAATGGACGTAATGAGGAAAATTTGAAGTCCGTAGCAGAACAGTGCTCTGCCGTTGGTAAGGAGCCACATTTGGTCATAGCAGATATATCAAAGGAAGATGACACGGAACGACTTTGGCAGGAAACTTTAAAGAAATATAACAAGCTGGACGTGTTGGTTAACAATGCTGGCATCTTAGAAATAGGTAGTATAGAGAATACTAGCCTCGGACAATATGATCGTGTGATGAACACCAATTTACGTGCTGTGTATCACTTAACAATGTTGGCTGTACCGGAATTGGTAAAATCAAAAGGGAATATCGTAAATGTATCAAGTGTGAATGGCATACGTTCATTCCCCGGTGTACTAGCATACAATATTTCTAAAATGGGCTTGGACCAATTCACTCGTTGCATCGCCCTGGAACTTGCTCCAAAAGGTGTTCGAGCAAATTGTGTTAATCCTGGAGTAATTGTAACAAATATACACAAACGCGGCGGCATGGATGAAGAAACATACCAAAAGTTTTTGGAACATAGCAAAACCACACACGCTCTTGGTCGACCTGGTAATGTAGAAGAGGTAGCAAACGCAATTGCATTTTTGGCCAGCGACTTGTCCACTTTTACGACCGGCACTAGTTTATCAGTAGATGGAGGACGTCACGCAATGTGTCCACGGTGAACACATGTACTTAATGTGCCGTAGTTGTCTTTTTTTCCTATGCATTTGTTTTAGTTTTTAGAGAGGTTATGTACGTACATATGTATGTACTTATGTGCATATGTATGTTAAAGTAATATGGAAATAAAATATGATTTTTTATTCAATTAGTTGTTTCATATACATAGTCGCAATAAGTTAAAAGGTATAACGAAACGAAAACATAGCTTATGTTTTGTCAACGCATCGTAAAATCAAAACGTTAATTTTTATAATAGTTTAAAAAATTCATTGCTGGAATAAATTTTTATACTGGTTAGAGAATTCAATTCAAATACAACTGTTGTTATACCTGATCAGCTGATTTCTGGCAAATTTGCAATTATTTTATTGAAATAGAATAGAGGAACTATTCTTCCAAAGGTGTTATCTACTATACATACATATAAGTTTTTGTCTATTACAATAAATATATAACATACGGTGTTTGTACATTTTACTTTCTTCCAAGTATGAATAAAAGGACATATATATACATATATTTATGTTTTAATAATAATATTAAATACAATTAGACTAATTAAATGAGGTTTTAGACAAAAGCAAAGCGGGTGCGTTCCATACCATCAAGAAAATGGCTGCTGGCTGGAAGAAGAAAAATCTATGGTAGAGGTTTTGTCACAAAACAGGGATTATGATGTATATCTATTAAATAAAATACAACTTAGAAGTAATTTATTATGATTCAAATTATAGAAGCCAACGTCAACATTGTGGACTGGATAAAAAATGTTAGTTGTATCTATTTCAAGGGCTTTTCGAAATATAAATTAAAGGGTCTATGTTAAGAAATTCTTGATTTCAAATAAATTTAATGAGGCTTAACTAAAAATTTGGCTTTACTGGATTTTTCAGGCCCATTTTTTATTTCACTTTTATTATTGTAAACAATGAAAGGTTTCAAAGCAACAGGTTTATTTTCTGTAAACACATCAAATACTGCCTTAAGCCGAAACTACATAACTCGCGTAAGCATGTGCGTACGCTTGACACATGGGTAGAATACACGTCTTATGCGTAAAACTCCTTAGTCATAATATGACTGCTGACATAGGTCCCATCCTGGCTTTTAATGGATAATATCTAGACAAAGCCTTGTATGAGACGTAGCCGTCTCATATAGCCAAGTGGCCGTCTTGCCGTCCTTACAGTCGACTAGAAGTAGGCCTGACCATGGAATGAGCCAGTGTATCTACTCTAATGAAAATCTCATATATGATGCTACCCTGTACTGCTGTTAGCTCATTAATATCTGCCTAATCCTCCGTTTCGTAGTATGTTTCGTTGTCTCTGGAGGTGCAGCCCTTTCGCTATTACGTCTCTCCGACGGGGTTGCGTTAACCACCTGACGCCTAAGATTTTTTTGCAGAGGAACGGACGCAGAGTTGGCTCCTGCGTCGCTTAACTCGGTAAGACTACGTTACTTCCCAAAGCGGCCCGGCATTAAGAAAGCTCCGTTAGCATCCAGCCAAATCTTTTTCCTGGTGCGGTAAGACCACCGATACTTGTCAAAGCGGCCCGGAGGTAAAATTTAGAATAGCATCCCAGGCTTTCGGGAATAAAATGGGTATCGTTGGAAAGGTGACGTTCTCCAGATCACGAAAATATAGTTGCCGCTGACTTATAGTTTTCAAGATATTTGCGTTTAAAGGTGAAAAATTGACAATGTTTAAAGTGATAATTTGTACATTGTGAATAACTTTTTCACTTATATTATGCACTTTTCACTTACTAACACTTCACTATAACGTTTCTGTATATTAATTTTTTTAATATTTGTTGTAAATAAAGCTTTATTTCAATTATTTTGATTTAGTTAAATTTTTTGCATCTGCACAATAAGAAAAGTGCTGCCATGGTTATTTTTTTTTGAAGCGCCGGCGGCCGGTGAAAAAGTTGTTCCCAATATACAAAATATCAATGTGAAAGTTGTCAATTTTGAAACTTTAAACGCAAATATCTTAAAAACTATAAGTCAGCGGCAACTATATATATATATTTTCGTGATCTGGAGAACGTCACCTTTCCAACGATACCCATTTTATCCCCGAAAGCCTGGGATGCTATTCTAAATCCTAGCCCGGCCCGGTATTAAGAAGGTTCCGTTAGCATCCAGCCGAATTTATCTCCTGGCTGCAATCATAACAATGAGCAGCGTCATACAGAATTCACTTTTCTTCAATTCTTCTTGTAATATTTGTTTCTACAAAAACATCAAAATAAAACACAAATATATAGCATATGTATTATATATTGTTATTGACCTCTCTCCTAATTTATTTATTTTCTAAAATAGATGCCACACCCGACAGACTTGTAAGCCTACCAAGAATAAAAATTAAAAAAATTCACTAGTTAATATCAATGAAACTCAAGTTGAAATTGATAATTTTTTGTGCAACGTGCTACGTTTACGCTTTCTCAAACGATTACGCGTATTATGTAGTTTTAGCTTTACAGCCGTTGATTTGAAAACAGCTGATGAATCCAAAACAAGAATGTCGAAAAAGAGATGCAATAATAATGTACAGAAATAAACAAAATTAACACTTATCTCCCGATTATTTACATAATGATCAGTTCAGATTTTGTTATCAACATTAAACCATGAACTTTGCGGGAAAAGTTGTGCTTATCACTGGAGCAAGTTCTGGGATAGGAGCAGCTACAGCAATAAAGTTTGCAAAATTAGGTGCCTTACTCGCTCTAAATGGACGCAATGCCGAGAATTTGAAAGCTGTAGCAAGCCAATGTTCCTGCGTTGGTAAGGAACCAATTTTAGTTTTGGGTGACATTTCCAAAGAAGCTGATGCAGAAAGGGTTTGGGATGAGACGTTACAAAAATACAAAAAATTGAATGTATTAGTTAACAATGCAGGAATAATTGAGACAGGTAGTATTGAAAACACTAACCTAGAGCAATATGATCGTGTGATGAACACCAATTTACGAGCTATATACCACCTAACAATGTTGGCCGTACCTGAACTGATTAAAAGCAAAGGCAATATTGTAAATGTTTCCAGCGTAAATGGAATTCGTTCATTTCCAGGAGTGCTAGCTTACAATATTTCGAAGATGGGAGTAGATCAATTTACAAGGTGTGTGGCTTTGGAATTGGCCGCCAAGGGTGTACGTGTAAATTGTGTTAATCCTGGTGTTACCGTTACTAATTTACACAAGCGCGGCGGTATGGATGAAGAAACATACAAAAAGTTCTTAGAACATTCGCAAACAACACATGCTCTTGGTCGGCCTGGCACAGCAGATGAAGTGGCAAATGCAATCACTTATTTAGCTAGTGATTTGGCCACTTTCACGACTGGTGTAAGCTTGGCCGTAGATGGCGGTCGACACGCTATGTGCCCACGATAATTGAGTAATGTAACAGAAAATTGCATTTATTTTTCATTTTTTTATATTTAAAATGTATGTTCTTGTTAAAAAAGTTTTGTACTTTCCTTGATACCGCAAATAAAAAGTATACATACATGTGCATAAATAATTTATTTATTGGCATATACTATGTTAGTTGAAGCAACAGTGAAGAATATAAAGACTATTGAGTTTCTTTCTGTCAAAACAAAAAACAAAGGCACGTTCCTAAATACGTAATCGTATATTTAGTAGAGCAAATGTTTATTATGTTCTATGTTAGTATAAGAAATTAATTTTCTCAATTTGTATTTTCACTTTCGTTTCAAAAACTTTAATTTAAAATTTTTATATGAACGTACATATGTACACATGTATATTCATTATATACACACCCCTTTGATGGACAACCAACAATTTTAATAGATGCGAGCACAGTAGAGCATATTATTTTATTTTTTTATTCCATTAGTATCGCTTGTGGAAAATCTGCTTGCCAAGTTGTCAAACAAAACAAGTTTATCAAAATATCATTGAGCGTAAAAATAGCCAAAAATAATGGCAGGCGAGAGTGTGAAAAGTTGCTCCAACAAACAATCTATACCTACATTATATATATTTGTTATTCAGTAGCTCCCAATCTTGTTATACTTGAATAATATGTTTATATGTATGAGATGCACTAATCAATACAGTATTTCAATAACAAAATCATCATGTTCCACAAAGTCAAAAATTCCATCATCTAAAAAAGAGTTCATTTGAATTGTAACTACCTACCTAACAGTTAATTAATAAATATATACATATGTACATAAGTATAATAGTTCACTCTGACATTGCATAAAAAGTTTGTCAACCACTGATGGCCAAGAGAAAAGTCCAGTGGGTGTGAGAGCGGGAGATAAAGAGGAGCTCTGTGCAAATATACATTTATGCGTACATACATTTATCCAAGTTGTATGAGTGACTATGTACAAGTGTACTTATATACGATCGATTCGCCTTTTGAATGTTATCTGCTTGTATAGCAAAGCGAATAAACAATATTAATAGACAACTGATTTGATAGACCTAACGTGATCACGTCTCTTAGAGCTGTTCAGTCCACAACACACAGTTTTCGTTGCTCATTCTTGTGTATCGGTTGTTTCTTTAGCCATTTACTTAACTACACATCCGTTTGTACAAAGTTAGACAGATTTTATTCTTATTCTGCATAATGTTTCCAATTGGATTCAATCATTCAATTGATATAGAGGAGCCCGTGGTTATTCCGCCACCACCATCTCCTTTAGATTTTAAAAACAAAGTTATAATTATCACTGGCGCTTGCTCTGGCATTGGCGCCGCAGTCGTCATGGAGTTTGCCAAGTGGGGTGGCCTGCTGACTGTTGCCGGTCGCAATAAGGAGAGCTTGCGTGCTGTTGCCGACAAGGTCATTGATGCATATGATCACTCGCCATTGATTGTGCATGCAGACATGATTAATGAGGAGGAGGTACGCCATATTGTTGATAAAACCATAGCCACTTACGGACATATCGATGTGCTCGTTAACAGCGCGTCCGTTATTGAGATTGGTAACATTGAAACAACTACAATGGCTCAGTATGATCGCGTTATGGATGTAAATTTGCGCGCCGTATTTCAACTAACATCGTTGGCTGTGCCGTATTTAATCGAGACAAGAGGCTGCATTGTAAACTTATCAAGCGTTAACGGTTTACGTTCATTTCCCGGTGTTCTCGTATATAATCTTTCTAAAGCTGCATTGGACCAATTTACTCGTTGCGTAGCGCTTGAATTGAAAGAAAAAGGTGTTCGCTGTAATTCAGTTAATCCTGCCGTCGATGTTACGAAAATTCAAAAAAGTGACGATATAGATGATGAGGCGTACCAAAAGTGGTTAGACCATTCTGGCACGATAAGTGAAGACGGACGTGAGGGTTTGGAGGAGAACGTGGCAGGCGTGATCGCATTTCTGGCCAGCGATATGGCGAGTTTCATTACTGGTGCCTGTTTACCAGTTGACGGTGGACGCCATGCTATGTGTCCCCGATAAGTTGGTCATACATATATCCATTGGTTTATCAAATACTATAAATGTGTTGTATGTTCTTAAAATTTGCATTACTCATTAGAGTTTTATTTATGTATGTAAGTATATACTTATGTAAGTAGTTTCACACCTAAAGACAATTACATTTGTTAGAAATAGATATCGTTATACTTCATAAAAAGTAATAATAAATGTTAGTGATACATTATTGTTTTAAATAAAACTGTTTACATATTTGATAAGTTCACCCGTTCCATACATCGATGTTTGCATTAACCTCTAGCGATTGTGGTATTCATTTATGTCTTCATAAATTCTTTGGAGCGTTAATTGGCTGTAATTGAAACTGCTGCAACAAAATTATCAATAACTTTCATAAATGTGTATTAATAAAAATACATATGTACATATGTACCGACAAATATACATACATACATACATTCTTATATATATATATATATACCTACATACATACATATGTACATACATCTAGAAGTGAAAATGTTTTCATATTAGCGGGTCGTTTGGTAGTCGGTTTTATTTTTTATTAAACTACATAGATAATTGCTATCCATGACCTCAGATGCGGCAGATGCAAATTCTAAAATTGTTAAATTAGTTTCCCTTTCTAGTTCCTGCTTGACCATTGTCTCGAGGTACACCGTATTTTCGGGTATTTTTAATTAGGAAAAAAATTATAATTCGGTTGCACCGAAGCTAGAATACCCTTTATGAATAATCGACCAGTTTGTATAGCAGCTGTATACCATAATGGATTGCTAAACAGTTTCTTCAAGGATTTTAGAGTTGCGTTGGCCTAGATTATTGGCCAAATTTTATGAGATTATCTCGTCAAATAAAAAGCTTCTTCATACACGTTTTGATTCTTCGGTTTGCATGACATTTACATGCTATAGTGGTCCGGTTTGATTTTTTTCGAAGAGTTTGGGCAGCAATCTAAGTATACCAAATATCGTGAAGATATTTTGTCAAAAAACAGGTTTCCATATAATTTTCCATGATTTTGATCGTTCAGTTCGAATGGCATATAACCGCAATGGTGGTCCCATTTCGACAACTGAGCAGGTTCATGATGAGAACAAGATGTGTACAATACTTTACATCGCTATCTTCAAAACTCAGTTACTAATTCACGTACATATGTACATATGTATATACATACAGATGGTATGTATGATGTATCGATATCGGCTCAGCTCGTGGCCGGTGGCGTAGCTAGCTAGGGGCTAGGCGGGGCATTGCTCCGGGGCCCTCAAGCTCAGGGTGACCTCGAATCCTTACCAGAAATCTCGATCGAACTGAACTTTTGGAAATTTCTTCCCTTTTCAAATTAAATATGACAGGTTGCAACTCCACCTTAATCATGACAACTCAGTTGAGAGAAATTCAAAAGTTATGTCTAGGGAGTTCTCCTAAATTCTTTCTGTAGGTTGGTAGTGTTGTCCATTTGACGGATAGTGATATGTGCGTTTTACTATTCGTCGATGTGCGTTTTATTGTGAATTCGAGTTAAGATTTTTTTCGAGAACGGATAAAAATTAATGCTGCTGTAGTGTGGTGGTTAAATTTTTTTTGATTTTACTACTCATATTGATGTCCGTTCAGTCAATAAATCGTGATTACGGCTACAGCTCATTGTATAACGCGAAATAACGTGAAAAAGCGCCAATTCGTTATTTTCATATTATCAGAAATAGTTCCAAAGAGGCCACGACTCCGATTACTTTGGCGGAGAGGTAAAAAAAAACCGAATTTACGTATAAATGGGGTATGTGCGGATAGGGAAGCTTCTCCAGAGAAGGAATATCCAAAAATAATATAAAAATAACATTTATTTTTTTAAATATTCACGAGAAAAGTTCAAAAATTTGCACTAATAACACATGGTATTTCTGTTTCACTAAATTTTTTCCCTCTGTATATTTTAATATACACTCTAAACATTGAAATATGTTCACATTTCACTTTTATTTTGCTATAATTTACCTAAATTTATTAATTTAGGAATCACTTAGCACACTCATCGTTGAAAAGGTTGATTGTTTAGTCTGATATTAAGAAATACATTTTATTTATAATTCAAAATTAAAACAAAGATTATATAACAGACCTTCACATATATCACCCTCTTCACTATCGTCTGAATTAATTTGTATGGCTTAATTAATTCGATTTTTTCGTCTTACTCCATTTTCTAAAATATTTATATTATATTATGTATATTTGTATACATATTTGCAAATTACTTACCAAAAGATGAGATTAAATTATTTAAATATATTCAAAATATTAATTTCAAAAAAATATACGCAAATGCAACTATGTACTACGAAAGAAAGGACACGAATGCCGCAAAACGTCGCAGCGAACTGTTACGAATAAGAACACAAAGCGAGTTGCTGAACACTGGAAACTCGGCGCGATTCTCCTCTCCTCGTCGCCCCCTCGCCTATAAACCAAGAGTTGCCGCAACTAAAGTTGCCGTGTGTGATAAGGGACTTACAATTATGGGGAAAACGAGCGTTGCCACATCTTTAACAGCAAATATGGAAGATTTTTAACGATTTTTCTTTGTTTGCTCTTTCGCGTGATTCTTTTTTCTGTATTAACTATAATAAAAAATACTTTAAAAATACTTATATGTGATTTATGTGACTGAAGTAGGTACTTAAAAAAATATATTGAGTTTTCGTTATAAAGTGGTTATATTTTTTGGTTATCTTGCACTCATATTGAAAGAAAATTTAAGTTTTCGTTATAGAATGGTTAAATTTTGGTTATTATATCTGTCAGCGATTTCCATTTATTTTTGATAATACATTGTTGTTGTATATTAGGTGACAATATATATAATATTACTTATTTGTTTATTAAATTAAATAAAAAACATATCCATATGCATGCTAAAAGTGTAAAATATGCATTTATTTAAAAGTTTATAGTTTAATTTAATTAATTTGAACTGAAAAATAAGAGCAGAGTGTGTTTAATGTGGTAAAATAGCTTGTTGAAATGTTCGAATTTTGGGAATTTTTGAACTTTAAGGTCGAATATCTCGTAAACTAAGCGTTAGAGAAATATATAAACCGATATATTTTTTAATCAGGAGGACTTCCTCTTCCCACCAAAGCAAAGTTTCAAATTTATAGAAATGATTTTGAATTATTCATGTGCAAAACCAGTGAAAGTGCAAGAAAATATGGTATTGATACCCATTTTCAAGAAAAAAGCCAAGAAAAGTGAAATAACATTACCGATTTCCAAATCGAGAAAAATATTTATTTGATTTTCCAACACCAACATTTTTATTACATGTTGATAAAGCAACTTCATTATTCAGAAATATTCAGATATAATAGGAACTAGTTTTTCACTTCAATTTATTATATTATATATATTATATTATTTACCATCTATATACATATGTATGTAGATTCACTTCAACTAACTCAAGCATGGACTGTTCACGAATTATAATTATTATTACATATTACATAATTATGTAAAGAAATAATAAACAAAATACATATATATGTATATCGGAAGTTTTTACAGTAATGTTATTATTCTTTACAATTTCTTTCACTTCTGCAGTAGCTGAAAGGTCATTCAGCAAATTAAAAATAATAAAAAAAATTTAAAAAATAATATGATCCGTACTCGACTCCTACATTTATCACTAATAGCATTTAAAAAAGTCAAGCCTGAATTTAAACAGAGTCTACTTTAGCGAAAACTGAAGCTAGGAATATTAAATACAATTGTTATTTATTCAGTTGGTAGGTCCGACCTTTACATAATAAGCCCTAGAATCTTCTCTATTTCGTTTTATTAGATAAACCTTCACCAAGGATTAATTGCCCTGCAGTGCACAAAAAGAAAGCTTAAGTAGTTTAGAATTTTTAAAACATTTTTATATTTCACACTTTTATTTGATAAAACCTAATCAGTTTACATAGCAATGGGACCCCATTTTTTAATTTGCTCCAGGGTCCTTGGTTTTTTATGGTTTCCAATGTTTCCTTCTGGGTGTTACAAACACCCATTTTAGCGTATAACAATTAAGAAAATATTTCAAATTTAAATATATACTATTAAGAGTGATTATAATAAAACAAATCTACTTTATGACCCTATGAGTAACAAATAATTTACTTGTAATCAAGATAGGACCACCTCTACTGAGCATTACATTTACAAAGTGACATACAAATATATTTGGCTTTAAATATTTTTTTTATTATATTATTTATTCAAAATTTAAAATTTCAAAAAAAAATAAAAATTTTAAAAGCTAAATTTTTTAAATACAAATTTGAAATATATATATACATATATGAACTTCACCAACAAGGTTGTGCTACTAACTGGCGCCGCGTCAGGAATTGGCGCTGCTACTGCAGTTCGTTTTTCGGAGCTTGGCGCTAAGCTAGCCATTGTTGATCTGAGCGCTGAGGGACTTAAAAAGACAGCTGAGAATTGCATAAAATCTGCCAAGTCAAGAGATCAAGGAGAACCACTTCAAATAGTCGGGGACGTTAGCAAGTCGGAAGATTTGGAATGCATCGCTAAGTCAACAATTAAAAAATATAAAAAACTGGATGTGTTGGCAAATAATGCCGGTATTATGGAGGATGGTACCATTGAAACCACATGCCTGGAACAGTTTGATCGCATGATACACACCAATTTACGTTCCCAATTTTATTTATCATTACTGTTGGTACCGGAATTATTGAAAACAAAGGGTAACATTGTGAACACATCGAGTATATGCGGCATGCGTTCGTTTCCTAACACGCTGGCCTACAATATTTCTAAAGCGGGTGTAGATCAATTCACCCGCTGCGTAGCGCTGGAGCTTGGCGAGCGCGGTGTGCGTTGTAATTGTGTAAATCCTGGAGTTATATATACTAATTTACAAAAGCGATATTTGGATGAGAATGGTTACAAGGAATTTCTAAAAAAAGCAAAATATACACACGCTTTAGCACGCTATGGTCAACCAATTGAAGTGGCGAATGTAATATGCTTTCTAGCAAGTGATTTGGCCAGTTTCATCACTGGTCACAATATACCAGTAGACGGTGGGAGACACGCTATGACACCGCGCTAAATTGCAAGAAGATTCAAAAATAACGACTTTCAGAAAAATTATGTGAGAGCAATGTGAAAACCAATTAAGCTGCGACGTCAATCATCAACAAACAGAAAATATAAGTTAATCGAAATTGGGCAACTACAATGGCTAACATCTCTGCTTACCCCCTTTTTGATTTGTGTTCATGAATCACAGAATAAATCGTGGAGCAACAGTGTTTCTGATAACAGTCAATAGTACTTAAATACTTAAGCTTTTTGATTTTTATCTGATTTGAATTTCACCAATCGGGTATATAACAATAGAATGGATTTCAAGGGCAAAGTTGTGCTAATAACGGGAGCCAGTTCTGGAATCGGCGCTGCTGCTGCAGTGAAATTCGCTAAATTTGGTGCCAAGCTGGCATTGGTTGGACGAAATGTGGAAAATCTTAAAGATACAGCAGCTAAATGTGAAAATGTCGGAGAGGACTCATTGACTCCATTATTGTTAAAGGTCAACCTGACAGACGAATCTGCTGTGCCAAATATTATAAGTGAAGTGTTGGAACGTTACGGACAACTTGACATATTGGTCAACAATGCCGGAATTATTGAAAATGGCACAATTGAGAATACAAGCCTTGCTCAATTCGATAGAATTATGGACACAAATGTGCGCTCTGTGTATCAGCTGACTATGCTCGCCGTACCGGAGCTAATCAAAACAAAAGGCAATATCGTTAATGTATCCAGCGTTTGTGGTCTACGTGCATTTCCCAATGTATTGGCTTATAATACATCGAAATCGGCTATTGATCAATTTACACGTTGTGTAGCTTTAGAGCTTGCACCGAAGGGAGTGCGATGTAACTCAGTTAATCCGGGTGTCGTTGTCACCAACTTGCACAAAAGTGGTGGCATGAACGACGAAGCTTATGAGAAATTTTTGGAGCACTGCAAAATCACTCATGCACTTGGACGGGCTGGAGATGTGGAAGAAGTGGCCAATGCTATTTGCTTTTTGGCCAGTGACTTGGCCACATTTACTACCGGCATGAATATGCCAGTTGACGGAGGCAGACATGCTATGTGCCCCAGATAAAAAAAAACAATGGAGTGACTTTAATAAATATGCGATTATACCTCGTAAACATACACATGCTTACTAATATTAATAATTTCATTTACATATTTTATATGTATTGATTAATATATGTATCTATATAGAGTAAATAAAAATTTTCAAGGTAATACGTGTGCTTTGAAGTGCAGTAGCTACATGCCGAATTTGTATTTGTTGTAGGAATAATGCGCAGTCAAATTTATGTTGTTCGTTACCCTATTCAAGACTATAACTTCACGATTGTTTTACAGTCAACACTGCGGCGCTAAAATAGTTTACAGGGTAGGGGTAGCTCTCTTCCTTCAAGACGATCCATGAAAGTTTATTATAATTTACAAACATTTACCCCCCCCCCAACACTACTTTCTGTCTAAATGAAAAGAATTATCAAATACTTATGTGTACAAAACCAACGACGATGGGCTGCCTAACACTTTGCACTGCAATTATTAAGAAGTTAAATAGCAATATAATTTTACTTATGTTATTCTTTTTATTAAAAAATGAATTCTAATCATTTTAAACAAACTTAGGGGTACGTATTTTAAACTTCGTATCCGTAAGATTTAATGATTTTGTTGAAAGGTTCCGCTACCTTCGCAATGTTTTCGCGAGCCTTAACAGTCAACTTCTTCATGATTCTGTTGTGTTTCAAAGTGACACGCAACTTAGCCTTGCGTTTCCTTTCCAGACTCTTAACGACATCTTGGTAGTGCCAGCCGACTTCGCTTGACAAACGTCCTACTTGGCAGTATTTGCGGTCAGAACGCAGTGTGAGGATACGCATGGCGATTGGTACACAGACACGACGACGCTTGTCGTATGGTGGTGGAATACCATCGAAAACGCGGAGACGGGCAAGTGCAGCTTGACCACGCTTGGTTTTGTGAGGAATCATGCCTGCAACAAAGTAGTTTGTGTTAATCATAAACATGTTTACATAGATATTGCAAATATAATTGAAGTAGGTGCGTCAGTTAACGATTTTGTTACATTTTCTGCTTCAAATAATGTAGGTAAGAAATATTGTTCATCACTGCCGTTTTAGAGCTATTTATAAGATGAATTTCATTACGTACCTGAAAGTAAAGAAATACATTTATTAATGACCGCTTAAAACAAGTCATAATTATATTGATGCATTAATAATCAGTTGCTATTAGTTTGTTACATTTGTATTTCAAATAATGTAGGTAAGAAAATTAAGTCATCATTAACTAATTTTTTATTATTATAGATTATAGAAACTTACCTCGTACAGCTTTGAAGAAAATTCTTGATGGAGCACGGAAGTGATATGGACCACGAGCAGGATTTACGTTACAGCGTTTGCGCAAATACGCCAAGTACTTAATTTTATTTCTGTAGAAATGGCCAGAGAGGTTCAATTCCTCGCAACGTACAACTGCCACTTTACCTCCTTGAAGAAGGTATTTGGCAACAACGGAGGCCAAACGGCCAACCAGATGGCCACGACCATCAATAACAACGGCCTGCAAATATACAAAACAAAATCTCAATCAAATTTGTGTTCCAATAGAAATCTAGGTTATGATACAAATGACAACAAAAACGGTGGCTCACACATATTCCATTTCAAAAAAAATTATAAGTATACACAAAATATATAATATATGTTCATATATTCGAAAATATTGCAACTATTGTCAATATTTTTACTCTTCTTTAGACCTTATCAACCAAATCAAATGGGCACGTGTACCATAAAGTACAATTGGACACAAGAATTTAGTTAACTTTTTATCACTTTACAGTTCACTTTCCCACATAAATTTGGTGTTTTCGAATATTTTACGGCGTATTGTACATTTTTCTCACATTTCCATTAACTTTTAATGCATTTATTCGGCATTTTCATGAAAAAAAAACGCCACTTACCCTATTCGACAAACCAGTCATGTTAAAGAACCGCACGGAAAGAAATGGACGAGTATCGCCATCGTGCAACGGAAGTTATGTTCCGTTCCTCTTCGATTTTTCAACATGGCGAAGTATATCGAAATGTTATCGTTGGAGTTTGTTCACAAAAGTTCTTCTTTCATGACAGCTTACGTATAAACTTCATTAAATTTTTATAAAACGACAAAACAAAATGTTTATCATCGTTAAAGGACAATCAACTTTTTGTTGATTACGATATGATATTTTAAATGCTTAATTTTTGTCTACATAGAGATTTACCTATGTCCAAATATGGACTACACCTACGACAAACTATAATTTTCTAATTCAGTAATGAACATCAAAGCTCGTTTCTGGTAAATTATTAATTATATCAATTATATAATAATTTATAAGTACTATACATTTAATTATATTGAATTGTGGTTAATATGGTGTCTGGGTAATTATTAAATAATATTGTACTTTTTATGCTATACTAATTGTGACTTGTTGGCTTAATAAAGAAGAAGCATTTGCTACATTTACAAACGGGATTCGTTGAAGTAAGAATACAATTTTCTGATTATTAGTAGAACAAGTAGTTAAAAACGGGAAATAAAGTGCAGCAAATTAGAAATACACATTCAGATAATCATAGAAATTCCAAGCAATCAAATATACTAAATCAGCCGTAGTCAACTATTAAAAAAACCGGCTGACCACTCCCTGTAGATAAAGAATACGAAACAAGTTTGATTGTAACCTTATCTTTTTTTTTTTGTGAACATATACACTTAACAAAGTGATAAAGACCCTTTTTGTTTTTCGCAGCAAATTATAAGGAAAATGTGGAAAGCAACAGCTGGTCTGCAACTCCAAAACACTCAACCAGACGCTGATGATGATTGGGAGACGGATCCAGATTTCGTAAACGATGTCAGTGAACAAGAGCAGCGATGGGGATCAAAGACCGTCGAGGGAAGCGGACGTACAGCCGGTGCTATCGAGTAAGTATATTTGATTACTCATTTATTAGACGTAATGTAACATAATTCAATGATTCACCCGTACAATTGATGCCAATGTATATGTATGAAGCATGGAAAAATTGCGTTTTGAAACAGAAAAAGCTGACCAAGATAAGAAGAAGAAAGAATTAGAAGAGCAAAATCCAGGTTACGGCTATGGTGGAAAGTTTGGTGTGCAAAGTGATCGCATGGATAAATCTGCAGTCGGACATGATTACCGAGCAACAGTTGAGAAACATGCTTCGCAAAAGGACTACAGCGAGGGTTTCGGTGGCAAATTTGGCGTTCAGAAAGACCGAGTAGACAAGTCGGCAGCAGGTTGGGATCATATTGAAAAAGTTGAAAAACATGCCTCTCAGAAAGACTATGCGACTGGATTCGGTGGCAAATTTGGCGTTCAATCCGATAGGGAAGACAAATCGGCTGTGGGATGGGATCACGTTGAGAAGGTTGAAAAACATGAATCACAAAGAGGTAAAACAACAATTTCAATAGTAAAAATAATTTCATTATTGAAACTTTTCTTTGCATTTTAGATTATTCAAAAGGATTCGGTGGCAAATTTGGTATACAGGAAGATCGCAAAGACAAATCTGCCATGGGTTGGGATCATAAAGAGGCACCACAAAAACATGAGAGTCAAATTGATCACAAAGTGGTTTGTTATATAACTAAATATTATTTTTATAGCAAAATAATTATAATATTTGCTATATTATAGGGTTTTGGTGGAAAATTTGGTGTCCAAAGAGATCGCATGGATAAATCAGCTGCTGGCTTTGATGATAAGGAAAAGCAACAGGTGGGAACCACATACACTAAGGTAAAACCTAACATTGAAGGTGCGAAGCCGTCCAATTTGCGTGCGAAATTTGAAAATCTGGCCAAAAACTCTGAAGAAGAAACGCGTAAAAGGGCTGAGGAGCAAAAACGTTTGCGTGAAGAGAAAGATCGTCGTGATCGTGAAGAGGCAGCCAAAAAAACTGTTATTGAAAATACACCATTACCAGCAGCTGAAGAAGCACGAGCTCCACCACCAAAAGGCAGTCGTTCGTCGATTTCGACTGGTCGCGAAGGTGGTATCAGTAATGCTATAAGTGCATTCAATCAAATGCAATCGCCGACAACAGAGAATCCTCCAGCAGTACGTAAAGAACCAATAATCATACCTAAAGCTCAACCGGTTGAAATAGTAAACCAAATAGAAGAGAAACAACAAAGTCAACCAATTATGGAGGATGTTAAGCAAAATGTCACAATGACTGCACCACCACCTGATGTCATACCGTCTATTGAAATAGAGACTGCAATAACACCACCACAATTATCGTCACCAGAATGCCCAACGCAAGAACCGGTTTACGAGAACAGAGAAAGCATCGAACAAAAACAACAGCAGCAGCAAGTACAACAAAAATCGGTTCAACAACAACAACAAAGTTCGCAACAACAATCACAAGTAGAAGAGAAAAAGAAAACGAAGGTGCTGCACTCGACAATGCAGTGGCCACTTCAGCGGCTCCTACTGCTGTTGCCACCACCGACGAAGCAATTTATTCTAATTCCGATAATTTAGCTGATTACATCGAAGATACAGGCATTCATGCGATTGCACTGTATGACTATCAAGCTGCCGACGACGATGAAATATCCTTCGACCCCGATGATACAATTACTCATATCGAAATGGTAAATATAATTACTAAAGATTTTAAATAGGTTTTTAAGTCTTGCTATTGCAGATTGATGAAGGCTGGTGGCGTGGTTTGTGCAAAAATCGTTATGGACTGTTTCCAGCAAATTATGTGCAATTGATAAATCAAAAAGCATAAACAAGTTTATGTTTTCTTCTACATTTTTATACCATAAAACGATCCGAAATGGTTGACGAGATAAATTTTTGCAAAAGATGGTTTTGCAATAGGTTAAGTTTTGTTATAAAACTAAATTAAATGCTTCCTTAAAGGCTAAAATAGTGTAGAGACACTGCAAATATGTTAATAGTAGATATGGTTAAAAGTAATATAATAATTTTTTATCAATCATCCCTAACCAGTATTTACCTCAAACACATTAAAGCAACGAATTGTTTAAAAGGAATACATACATATTTTATTCCTAGCTCATTTTTAATAAATTTAATTTATTTAACTTTTACTCAACATTCAATTTTATACAATTTTCAACAAACAGACAAATAATTTTGTAAATTTTTAATTAATTACCGGTAACACAAAGGTATTTTGAATCAAGGAAAGTTTCCTGAAATTTATTAAATTTTGAGGAACTTGCAGTAAGCAAATATTGCCAGTTAACTAAGCAGAGCACAATTTCGGGACATTAAATAGCTCAATTGATTATTTAAAGATTGTTATACATTAATAAAATGCATTTTTATGGACATTGCATTTGACATTCTTCATATGTATGTGTATGTTTCTGGTTAAAGACTTAAATGTTACAAATAGTGTATTTGTATGAAAAATATATAACAAAATTATAAAACATTCCGTGCTCGGTGTTTCAGTAATCAAAGAATTATTAATTATATATTATCTATCATGTGTAGTGTATAACTAATGCATAAATGAATGCTTAATATTTCTAGACTATTGTGTCAAAATTAAGGCCATTGGACTTTTATTTGAAAGCGTTTTTCCCATACGTTTTCAATGCCGGTATCCCTAAAAACTCAAAACCTACAACACCGATTGTTTTGGAATTGTGAACACTTTCTATGCGTAATTTACGAGATAACGCTGGAAAGAGTTTTTAATTTGTTAATATTTTTAATTATACAATAACAAGTTAATCGTTTTTCGCATAAAATTCGCGTTTTTTCCTTCAAAGTCTTCCCAAAAGGTGAGAAATTGAAATTTCGAAAAACCCTCCGGCGCTACCTGGGCAATGGGATTTATCTAACCATATAATTTTAATTTCATTATTAATATTTTCAAAATCCATACGATAATGTACCATTAGTTTTTAAAAAGAGATTTTTATCTGTTTCCAAAAAGAAAACATAAAAATGGGCATTGTTAAAGGACCTCAATTGCTACTTAAATTTGATGTCAAAATTTTCTGATACCGTGAAAATATTTCTTCTAAATGCCTTTTCTTTCATGCCTACAACTAAAAGTCAATATGTTGGCACATCTTTGCGGCTACGAATTAATATCACTGAAAAGATTAAACGTTTTCCCTTTATGCAAACATGTTACCTTTCAATAATTTTACAATATGCCCATCAAATTCATATTTTTGACGATATCGAGAACCGTAGGCGCCGACTTTAGATAAGACGTACGTGCAAAATAGTGATTCATATAACGTAAAAAAACCATGTGCATAACCAAACCGATGGATTATTTATGTAAAAACAACCTACCTTGATAAAAATAAAAGATTTTTGAATATATTGGGTTGGCAGATGTGCTTAAATTCCCATTTCCTTCAAAGGTTTTGATAAGGATTTCGTACTAAGTTTTCGAATTGCATATCCATATTCTCTCCAAATTGTTTATTTTCAATTTTTGAAACTATATTTTAGCATGCTATAAAATTTTTAGAATTTCAAGCTGTGTCGACGGCCTTCGCCGATTTTGACATTATGGATACAAACACTTCTTCGTAAGAGGAAGCACGCTCGATATCAACACAACATTATATAAATGGATCATGCTATAGGGGAGATTTGAATTTTAAAACTGCTGCCAGAATTTGTTTTTACAAATATAAATCAATCTGAAACCCTCTTCATTGAAATCAACACTGTTAAATAAGAGAAAGATAACTGATTCTTACCGGACTTAATACTCTTTTTATTTTACCCAAAAATCCACTTCAAAGTTAAAACGTCGTAATAAACTTAAATGACTTAGAGAATCAAAAATATAGTTGCTTCAGCTATCTATCTTTAAATCCAAAATCTTAAAATACTGAAAAATATCAGCATGTAAATATTAATTTTGGGTTTTGACTTATAATCTGCTTAGATATGATACTTTAGTATAATATATGTATAAGTTTTTAAATTAGAGAAAAATAGAGCAAGCGTCGTATTAAGTTCAGTGAATTGCTATCTCCAAGTTTAGAATAAAAAATGACATCCACTGCTTTGTAATCTGGCAGCTCGGTCATTCTCTCGTATATGAATGGAAGCAGCGCCAGTATTCTCTTCAGTTGTTGCTTGTTGGTTGCAGAGATAAAGAGATGTTTAACTCCTCTCTCACTGGAAGTGAGAGAGCAATTGCTAAACGTCAAAACCTACTGAACTTTGACAACTAATCGAGTTCAGTAGGTTTTGACGTTTATCAATTGGAAACGGGCGATGGCCAGATTGAAATCTTACCAAAAAATATGTAAACGGAGGGATTTGTTGCATCGTTCAAGACCACTTATAAAAAATCTAAAACAATGAAAATTAAATAAATTTGTAAAATTTAAAGGTTTTTGATGAAACGTTTTGTAATTTGAAGCATTATTTTCAATAGAAAATGATTAAAAACATTTAATGATTGAGAGCTAACAAGTTTAAATCCATTTATTGGGTATTGAAAGGTCAAAAAGTCAGTTGTTCTAATATACTTTAAAAATATTTAAATAGTTTCTCCATATAATAAATAACCACTATTTAGTAATAATTGTTCGTACTAAATGTTGGGTGTTGGGTTGATAAATCCCCAAAAATTATTATTTTGTTCAATCTGGCCATAATGGAAAATGTTATAAAAAACGCTTATTTTGAGGCGCTCTCACACTGGAATAAGTTGAACATCCCTTTATTCCTGGTTGGTTGCTTGCTTCGTTTGGGTTGTTGGTGGTGTTCGCTGTTTACCAATTGTTGACGTTTCTCGTTGCTGTTGGCTTGTGGAAGAAAAGTGTACGAGTTTTGCTTACTTAGCGTTACCAGACAATTTCTTTTCACTGGCTTGTGTCGAAAAAATTTTCTTCTATGTACTGTGCTTAAGCTATGGTAACACAGAAGTCGGAAGAGCAGGGCAAAAGAAGATTTTCTTAATTAATTTCAATGAAGTGATGTGGAAAGCAATAAGATCGCGGTATATTTGACATACAGTTGTTTTGTGAGATTTTTAACTTTTGTCAAAGAAAGAATACCAATATAATTACATGATTCAATGAGTGTAAAGTAGAACAGATTTGCTGAAAAATCGCACACAAAGAAAATGAAGAGAGTATAAGACATATGTCGAAAATTCAGCTGTTTAACGTTTCTCTTTTACTTTTCTTGGTGAAGAAATTATAAAATAACCATACGAAGGTTCACAATAGTGAAAATATTGAATAAAGTGCTTATATTTACGTTGTACAATACATAAACGATAGTGCCTTAGCTCTTAATTTTTTTCTATACAAATATAAGTTTTTTATTCAGACAACTTAATGAAACAAGTAGTTAATGTGGATGTGATAGTTAAACTACTTCAATATAATGTTTTGCGTTCGCTTGCATTAAAAAATTGAAAATAGTTGCTGATTAATCATCAATCTCATTTATATTTCGCGCGTTAATTTGCAGCGAATGAATTGTATAAATACAAAAATTCAACTTGACACACATCAGTAAAGCTTTTGTTGGAACAACTGGCATCGACAAGCACAAATATCTGTACTTTCAAGTATGTAAATAAAAGAGAACTTCTTATATATGGTATATGCTGCTATGTATATAACGTTCTTGTATCAAAGTATGTATGTATGTACTTCAATTTTTAAGTGGCAAAAAAACCGTGCTAATGTTCTATATAAGTTTGTAATTTAGTTGAATTTCTTATCAGTGCTAATTGCTGGCAGTCGGATGTTGATTATACTAAAGATAGGTTCCTCTAAATTGGTGCAATAGCTTGTTGACGAGCCCTCAAGATAGTAAATTAATTGTTGGTAAATGTTGCAAGCTATATCAGAATTCTAATATATTATCAATATATGTTTCTTCATATATTTCAACGTGTTATCACATAGGAAAGAAATTTTGCACGCCTTTGTGAAAAGCCTTATTGACGACGTAGTCAAGCCAGCTGTTTTTATGCTTTGGAATTTGTGCTATAATATACAACTTTCTTAGTGTTGCCAGATAATTAATTAGTTTCAATTATAAGTTGCTATAAAATATTGATTTAAAGAGATGTATACACTTAAATTAGTAATAATGTATATGAAATATATGAAATAATGTATAATGAAATATATCTCTTTTTTAAATATTAAAAAGGAACACTAAATAACTAGCACAAAAACTCGAGTTTGTATGTATATTGCGGTTTAAATTAAAAAATAGGCAACAATATTAGGGGTATTCTCTTGCTCTTGCAAGATTGCAAAAATACTATACCGAAATATACAAGGGCACGAGAGCACCCATTGCAGAATCTAATGATATATGAACGACTGATTCGGTCAATTTATTGTGAATGACAATTATGCATGGCTATTGTGAATAAGCGCACCTTCTGCATACATTTTTAACAAAAAAAAATAAAAATTAAATAAAAATTATAAAATCTATTTTAAACTTACCTTCCTCAACAATTTAATGACGTAATATGTCTTTATGTAAAATGGCAACTACAACAGGGTTGCAATTTTATTTTTGCGTGACATTGCACGCAAATAAACATGGGTTTTGGTCTGACATATTTCACAGCCCTTGCAAATATTTTTCTGCGTGTGTTTGTTGTTGTGCCGTTGTAAATCTGCAATGCTTGCACCGTGCACCGAGATTTGCAAGAGCAAGAGAATACCCCTATTATCTTATATGTATATTATAATGCCTTTTTGATGTAATAATTTTGCAGTTTTGAACCATATTTTTATTATTTCGAAAGTGTTTCAGTGCAATATTATGGAGAATTTGAGTGCAATTCCTTGGTCTTTAAATCAGTAAAATATTTATTACAGAAAGATATTACCCATCTGCAACTTTAGATACGAATAAAAAAAAGTTCGATAATTATGCAATTTCCAGAATTAATTTTTCCATAGATGACATAAAAATAAACTAACTATTTTTCAATTATTGTAATATTATTTTTTTTTTACTTTCCCGGCTGAAATAAAAACGTATGTCAAATTCAACTATTTCTATTTTTAAACTTTTTATATTCAATATTTTAATTTAGACTTTATCAATTTGGGTTAAAGTCTTTTTATCGCGTCTATAAATTTAATTACTTATATTATAAGCCGCCTATTTCATAAAATGACTGACAATATTTTACATGTTCTCAGCACAATTCGATAGGTGATAACTGTTTTGCTCCATTTTATTTCAATTTTGACGAATTTAAAATTAACAATAAAATTGTCTCTAGGTTGATAACTGTTTTGTTCGATACAAATATGTATTATCTCTTTGAATTTTGTGGATTTTAAAATTAAATACAATATTGTCGCCAACCTTATTTTATTAATAAATATTTTTGTATTCTATAGTGTCTATTGATTGAAATTTGATTAATCACTTCATAAGCCTCATTGACAGCCGTCTATTTTAGAAAATGACACTGAATATCTTTCCTAAGAAAGATTTTACGTATTGTCCGTGACAATTTGATCCTTGCACACTGTTCTGTTTTATGAAAATTTTCAATTTTGACAAATTAAAAAGTAAAACGAAATTTTCGTCAGTCCTATGTAATGTGAGTAAATGTCACTCCAAACCACTCAATGTTTTGGCTTAATGAATATGTAGACATTGAGTATGCTGAAACATACGAGTACCATAGTCACAGTTAAAAAAATACTGTGTGCAAATTTCTTTGTTTCTCGACATTCCTTCGTATTTTATCGCCGCTTTGTTCTTTATTGGAGTAAATACACATAATTGGATTCCCCCAAAGGGATTCACCACTAGACTATGTGTGTATATATGCTATTACATAAATAAGTATATACTTATTATTTAAATATCTATATATGTACATATCTACATATTCAGTTTGCTAGAGTTGTTGACATATTTTTATATTTAAGAAATTATATTTTACTTGCCTCTCTGACAAAGAGTACATTTTTCCAAATTTATTAAAATCCTACTAATTAGAATTTCTTTTTTTATTTCTCCACTTATTTGCTATTTCTAAAATATTAACTTTTATTTACAAAGTCAGAAGGCATATCCAGTAAAAACATTTTCGTACTTGGGAGGTCAATGCTAGCTCTCTTCAAAGCCATTAATTTTATTTAACACAGTCAGATCAGATGCCGTTTAAATGTTTTCTTAATTTGCAAATATTAATTTTTGTACAGACCTTCAGTCATTTGGACGCCGCGTCCACGCCTTATGAAGAACTTTGCAACGGTCACCTGATTGTTGGGCGGTTCTAAGACGTTTTGTTGTCGTGGTACCAGTAACAACAATGTCCTCTGGTTGCATTCCATACGAGAGGGTATGTAAATGGCTCATTCAAAATGGCCTCTCTTTGATTATGTCAGTTTTTTGTTCGATTTGCCAATCTCAAAACTTTGGGTAATCGAAGACAGCTATTATCAACTGCCAAAACAGTCTCTAAAAATACTTATTTTTCAAACATGATTGCAGATTATTGTAAAATCATTTACACGCTTTGTAAAAGTTGATTCGTGAGACAAGCCATTTTTGTGAAGTTATGCTATTTGTTTAGTTGTTCCATAAGTACGCACTTAAGAGTAAATATAAACAAAACATATGTAAACTGAAATGTTTAAAGCGGCAATAGTAGTAATTTCGGTTAACAGCTATAAAAGGTTCTAGGCACCAAAACAAAATTTCGTACATGTTTCGACAACAAATTTACGCAAGGTGCACGAGTCATTCAAGGCAAAATGTGTTGAGGGCAATGTATTTTCAGTAAAAACACATACTATATACCTATACAAACACATACACATGTCTATAGGGCAATAGTAGGGACGTGTAGAGTTACTACGTCTTCTTAAGTTGATTTAAATCGACTTTTTCTTCTTGGCAGAAGTTATTAAATCAAGATTTGATAAAAACACTTACAAGCGTGTGGATATATGGATGTATGTATTTGACATACACTTGTAATTTGTTAAATTATTGGCCGTGAGCGTGCAAGAGCTTTTTAAAGTAAGCGCATGCGCAGCACCGCTGTGAACAAAGACACACTAAGAAGCTGTGAACCCATCAAGTGGAAATAAATTGAAATAAGAAAGCGAGAAACTGATAAATGAAGAAACAAATTTTTAAATTTGTTGCGTATGGCTATGTAAGGTATATATGTACATATGTATCTAAACGCGGTTTTTTAAATTAAATTTAAAAAACCTTCTTTGTCCACAATATGTACTCATGAGCTTTTCGAAATATACAAATTTAGCAAAAATACTGTAATTTGTCAAAATTCTCTAAGTGTTCGTTTCGATGTCTTTACCTTGATTTTGAGATTATAACCTCCTGATGACTTTATTTTCAAGCGAAAAAAATTGTTTCCGTTTCATCAAACCGAAATAAAAATCGTATTAAATTTATTAAATATCGCTTTTATGGGTGGGTCCTGAAAAAAGTTCTTTATTTGAATCTGTTACATACATACATTTAATTAAATATTATTTCCTTTGGTTTGTATAAATGTTTCCCTCTAAACGAACTTGTCACTTGCCGGAGTAATGATTTTAATATTTTCAAGTGCAGAAATTTTAAAATAAAAAAAAATAAAAATATATTATAAATAGTGTTTATTCTTACTTCAATCCGTCTGGATTGAGTATGTTCATTTTGCCTACCTCAAGTTCATTAAACTTTCCATTACTCATTTCGAAATTCGGGGTATATTTAAAAAATGCCTCACTTCGTTTTTGTTTTTGCTGCATTCAACTGTTGCAGAGACACTTTAGCAATGGGAAAATAATTAAATATTTTATTAATTATTGTCACATGCAGCATTTTTTTTATATATAATGTAATATACATACGCATGTACTTATGTATGTAAGTATGTTTGTAGTGTATGAGTACATTGGTGTATTGTATATGCAATTGCTGAAACACCTGTGATGCACAAATAAAAACAAAATGTATGTTCACAGTAGTGGCCAAAACAAAAGTAATCACTACAAATGCTTATGTAGTGAAAACAATTTTTTCCAGTAGTTTTATCATTTTGCTTATAATTATAATTCGTTAACGCAGTCAGTAGCAGTAGAAATAATCAATATATGCTTTACGTTTGTTAAAGCTTTGTCGGGGATTCTGTTTCAGTTGTGGAGTGCCGTTTGGCATTAACGCTGGTCCAACGGGTTCTTAAACACAAAAAATGTAGAATTTTACTTTTCGCTGTAACCATAATCAGCGGCTCATTGGAGAGTAGTTACTGTCAATATTTTTTTTATGCCTATACATGGTTAGTCACAATAATTGTTGACTTGCTTTTAATCGAGTAAATTCCATTGCAAATGCTATATTTATACACTTAATCGTCTTCCATATTTTTTTTTATTTTTTATTTCGACTAAATTCGGTCAGCATATTTAATTCCTTTTCAGTAAATTAAATTATTTTATCGTGGTTAGGGATTTATTATTCAATTAATTAAAATATTATAATTTAAGGCTTACTTAAAGCAAAAATATTCTGATGATTAAAAATTTAACTTATTAACTTTAAATGACATAACCTCATCAAATACTTTCCTTTAATCCTTTGTCTTTGAATTTAATCCAATTTAAACTTTCACAATTTTGTTTTGTCCGCTACTGTATGCACAAAGAAACAAAGCTGTGACAACCAGATATTGCAATATCCAAGCGCAATGATATAAATAATTGCAATGTTTAAGTAAAAAAAGGTAAAACAATTATTAAGGTTCATTATGCAAGAAAAACATACTATGAGAAAAAATAATAAGATTTTGTTCATAATTTTAAAATTCTTACTTTATTTTTCGAAATCTATGTGGCCCCCTCAAAGTAATCCCCTTTGACCCTAATACATTTCTGCACACATTTTTTAAAATCGAAACAGTTGTTAAGTTGTCAGTTTCCGGAATAGCCTTCAATGCGTGTAGCGACTCACGTTTAATGTCTTCAATTGACTCGAAACGGTTTTTCCGGAGCGGTCATTTAAGTTTGCCGAATAGCCAGAAGTCACACGAAGTGAGTGGTTGGAAATTTGAACCAGAGAGTTGCCGGCCTCTTATAACGAAAAATTTTAGTGATTTTGAAACCGAATCGCCGAATGCACTTTATGTCTTTCAAAAAGACAAGCGTACACTAAAAACTAATGATTATTTTGATGTGACATTTGGTTGGCACAGATGTCACTGAACGTCATACCAACATAGATAAAAAAATGGGTTTCGCGAGAAATTTATATTAAAAAGTCTTAAAATTATTTGGCCACAGTGGTATACTACTTTTTATTTACGTATATAATTTTAGATCTTCTATACGCTAAACAATAGGTTTGTTCTTCAACAATATCACAAAACAACTATAATTGACCTTTCTACCCATTGGATTATTGCAAATTAAAAATCGAAGAGTAAATGCGTATGATATGCGTTGCTGTCGTATCGGCACAAAAAGGCTTTCAAGTAGTCCTGGAGAAGGATTCTTCTGTGGTGGAAGTACTTGATTGGACGCTAAGTTAGAGTCTTCAGGTTATGCACATAGAGTAGTCTTATGTTTACCATACATTCGAAAGTACATAATTTTTCAATATTATTATTGTTATTATTATTCAAAGGTATTTTCAAGGATATTATTTTAAAATTAGTCGGAGTCAATGTTCTTGCTGATTTTGTTTCAAAAGGGGGTAAGGCAATCGATTCCCAGATCCCATTTAGTTCTTTACATATAAAAAAAGTCTTCTTAGTTACATTGTATTATTTATTTATTTTTTTTTTTAAATGATTTTTTTTATTAACATGTAAACACTTAAAAATGAAAAAAATTTACGCATTCATTCATTTAAGTTCCTCAATTTTTATTTTAAAAATAAATAATGTTCAAACTAATTTTGTCGACAAAATTTATAGCCGGCACTGACGCGTTTCTACTTTGGATTTTGTAAAAAATTCTCTTCTAATTGAAAAAGTACGCTAAGTGAAATTATTTAAACTTTTTAGATATTTAAATTAAGAAATAACGACTAATAACTTATGTATATTATTATTATTTTTGTTATCACTGTTCTTTTCTTTATAAACAGAAGAGTAACACAAAACAAGCTCTTCAATGACTATCTTTTTTTAGTTTTATATTGATTGTATTAAAACAAAAATTCCATTTTTTGTTACTTTTGTACTTTTTCTAGGAATCGTTTAATTGTTTACTAATCATTATACTCTTAACAGACTTTATAGGTACTCCATCATAAATCTGCCGGAGCTCCTTGTGATTGTGTTAGTACAAACGCACATGAGCGCTGTTATAATCACAAGTCCACAAACGAGCATTCCTAACTGCAGATAAGTTCTTTATGAAATGGTGTGTGTAGATATTATAAAAATTTATGTCGTACTCAACTGCCATTTGGACCAAATTTCAAACTTTATGAATATCATTGGTCTGCTCTAAACTTTTCGTTCTCACCAAAACAAAGTAGTTAAGTGCCGTCAATTGCGTTCTGAAAAACTCACGAAAGTGATTCAAAATAACTTATTAAAATTAATTAACGGATCTCTGAGAATATTCGAATAATAATTAGTTTCAAATTTGTTAAAGTATAAAAAACAATGGGATTAATAAAAAATCGTCTGAGAAAAAACAAGTATTGAATAATGCTGCGTTCACATCACATATAATTATTGTTTCATGTATATTACTTAACATAAATAAAGTGAGTTTCCTTGGGTATACTTGTACACAATTAATATTCCCGATTGCTCTCTAGTATTGTTGTATTGTTTTCAACACAAAGAACGCAAAGCGGAAGAATATGTGGCGAAAAATCGTTTGGAATGTAGTGAAAAAAAAAAATTTTATTAGAGTGTTCAGTTGCATAATATTTACCTTCTTACACTGACTACCTAGGGTTGAAGTGCGCCCTGTGTTGCAATTGCATAATACTTATAATAAACCAAAAGTAAATTAAGCCCATATCAGTGTAGTCAATAACTTAAATTGATAATAATAAAAAATTGGCGATATTTGAATTCCATATACATACATACTTATATTAATTATGGTTTTTGCAAAGATTTGCACCTATTTATGCCCTGAACAGGGTATATTAAGTTTGCTATTAAGTTTGTAACATCCAGAAGTAAGCGTCGGAGACGTTATATATAAATAATTAGCGTGATGAGTTGAGTTGAATTAGCTTTGTCTGCCTATCTGTATATATGTACCCGAACTAACCTCATTTTTCGGAACTGTCAACATCGGGCCACTATAACAACAACTGTCGTACAAACCGACCAATGAAAGGCAAGTTCTTATATGGAAAACTTTCTCATTTGAAAAGAAATCTTTATAAATTTGGCATGGATTATTGTCCAAAGCAAGGCTATAATCTCTGAACATATTCTTCTGGCCATTCAAAATCAATATAAAGATCATAATCAAGGGTATTTTTTCCTTTTTAATTAACCTTAATTCGACTTGAAGATTTTTTATATAAAACAATGTGGCTAGAAAGAACTAGCAAAATGTTTTCAATTGGATGCAAACCCTTGCCCGATTACGTTTTCAGATATAAGAATAGTTATACATATAGATAGTATACGAATTGCACCTGCGATGGGTATTATAGCATTAATGTAGACGAAGTTAGTGCTGTCATCACTTGTCAGAGAATGTCAAACATTCGAGAATATTTCCAATATGCGGCAGTAATTAAATTGTTTTCTTCTTCTACAATAACAATTAGCCATGCGAACATTTATCGGCGCCCCCTTCCAATGTGGCTGTGGATCTACGCATTCATGCATAAAGGAAGCAATCATTTGTATGCTTTGCCGCTTCTCAATTAAACTTGAAATGAAAGGCGAAGTTGTACTAATTACATCAATTAAATGGACGATCGCATAACACTAAAAAAAAATATAATCATGAAAAAGATTTATTAACGGAGAAATTTGATATTTATACAAAAAGCCCTACAAAGAAAACATATAGATCTATGGGAGTAGATTTTATATACAAGTGTATGTAGCGTTTAAATGCATATGTATGTATTTAAACGGTAATAGCGCAAATTTTCCCATTATTATAGTTAATTGTCATTACTAGTACTCCACTGATTTTCATTGATTTGAGATTATTCTTAATTAAAGCTAAAACTTTGAAAATCTTCAATACTATTCGTAGCACTAGTATTACTAGCCACCAAGTAGTTCGTTAGTTTGTTGAACCAAATGCAGGGTTTGTTCGGAAAGTAATAGGATTGATTTTCTTCCGCCGCGACTGGATTTGGTAGAGGGCGTTCCTAAGCGACTGGTCAGTTGTCTCCGAGCAGCTGGAGAGTTGGGACAAACATTAACGCGCGACGTGTTGCTGTGAGTGGTGCAAGCCGAAAATGCAGCGTTCGTTGGAGCAGATGTACGCGATTAAATTCTGTGTTAACACGGTAAATCTGCGAAGACACATTTGATATGATCAAGCAGGCTTACCCAGATGTTGTTTTAGCATGAAGTGGTGTGTTTCGGTGCCACCAGGCCTTTTTGGAGGCAATCTTCCGGGTGGCACACACCGGCGTCTCCTCGCCCAAAAAAGGGAAGAATGAGCAAATCCAAAGTGAATTGTCTTTTTTGACATCAAAGCCATCGTCATGAATGTGCTCCTCCTGGACAACCCGTCAACGGCAAGTTTTACGTGGAAGTCCTCAAGAGACTCAAATGAAGGGTCAATCAGGTCCGACAAGACATCGCAGCCGATTGGAAGCGCCCCCTCACACCGCCTTTCTTGTGAACAGCTACCTAATCAAGACCGGTATCCCAACGCTTTCGTAGCCGCTCTACAGCCTAGATGTGGCCTCCGGACTTTTTTGTTTCTTGCCTGAAAAGGCCGATGAAAGGCAAGAATTTTCGAGACGATAAGGTTATTCCGAAGAATGCCTTCCGTAACTCCTTTAATGCTTGGAAATCGCGCTGGCAGCTTTGCATCGACGCAGAAGGAGCTTATTTTGAAAGTTTTGTCAAAAGAGATAGACGATTGGTTCAATAAATTTTTTTAAATCGTTTCCGTCCTATTACTTTGCGGACAAACCCTGTACATATGCACATAAATGCCCTCGAAGATTTCATATACTAGAGATGCATTTTTTGTTGTCAAAGTAGCACAATTCTTTTTTCGAAAGCTTTAGAATACTTGCGGGTGGCAATATTATTGCCTAAATATACATTCAAATCAGGTCATGTACAAAAAGGCTTACCAAGTAGTCTGGGTACTTGATCGGACGGCAAAATAAACTATCGCTGTTACTTTTCGTTGGTTAAAAGTTGCAAGGAGAGTTAGTAGAATTACTAGATGCTGCTTTTTCTCTCAGTATTCTCTCAGTATATTGCGATTTTTACAGTTTAACAATAATCTATATATTTTGGGGGCTCGCTCTTTTCCCCTTTCTTCCTTATCTTCGTCTAAGTCTGAATCAATCCAGAGCCTGGTTCTCGCCCAATATTTTTCTTAACATTCCTCTGCAATGAAAATACTTCTCATAAATTCCATTTGTCACTTACAGTCGTTTAAAACTTATATTTCCGTCCATTTATCGCTCAGTTAAACATTTTTGAGTTGTTTTATTTTTTTCATAGTCGGACAGCCAAACGGACTTTCTTCCGGTTCGGCAATGGTTTGGAATTAATGGCTGCAAAATGTTTGCAAAAATATTCATTTTATTTATATGTCGGTATGCACAGTAAATGTACATATATTTTATCAGCTGTAAGTGGGATGATTACTTCGTTGTTCGTTGGGATGATTTCGTGGCTGAACTTTGCTCTTACGTTTCATTTGTAAATTTTATAGTGTCTTAAGGTCAATTCTCGTATAAGCTTTATTTATTTCATTAATCACTTAAAGAGTAATTCAGCCTAACTGTTTTTATGGAGTATAACCCCTTTTACATGTCCTTAGGAATGTCTTTATACTTACATATGTGTATGTATATAACAATAATTAACTGTTATTATTTTGTTTACATTTCAATAGTATGGCTTCAAATGGATCATTTTCAAAAAATACCGATCAAATTGTTGAACCTGCAGGCAGTTCATCAACGACATCGCCGCGTACCAGCACATCTCGACCGCCACATCAGCATCTACCGAGTGTCTTACCCGATGAGGGCACATATCTGAAACCGAATGCGAAACAAGCATACTTCAGCGATGAAAAGGTGCTCATACCACAAAATGATGAGGTGAGTGTCTTAAAATTTACTTAAATCAACCAGAGACTTCAAAACTACAAAAATTAAATTAGATTTACTATTTACATTCACTTAATATTTATTAAAAGTTTACCTGATTAACCAGTAAACGCATTTCTTTGTTTTGATAAAACAGTTATGTATGTATGTATATCGTATTTTGAAATTATGCACCTGCGTTATTACTTATTACGAATAATTCGAGTTAATACGAATCACTAAATGAGCCTGTGAACAGCACTAGTTACCTGCTTATCAATCGAATCATCTGTTATCAGCGTTGATTAGTTAACATTCATATAAGAGGATGCACTGGAAATTTTACCACAAATAAATTGTCTCTTTTTTTTTAATTTTGTTAAAAGTGATGACAGCCTTTATTAATAGTATATTCACATTGATATTGATTGAGGGGCCAAAAAAAGTACCCCAACTGCTGGCATGCTTCTGGCCTAATAAGTAGCTGAAAAAAAAATTTGAAAAGTCTATTAAACTTAAAGCTGTTTCCTATACAATGAACTACGATGTTTGAAAAATATCGAAAATTAAAAAAATGGCGTAATTTTGAAAAAAAAAATCGTTAAGTAAAAAAATAGTCGTTTTTTTAATGCCAAATTGACAATTTTCAACCAATCAAAAATGTCGTAGTTCATTGTATGGCAAATGTATTGAAAAATACTCAGTTTTAATTTGAAGTCGATCGGTCAATTTCTCGTTTAGTTATGATGTCAGCAATTTTGAAAAATGTCGTTTCAAGAAAAACGCGTTTAAAGTTTCACTTACATATATGTATACATACATATGTTTGCACCTCCGAGCGGTCCCTCTTTAGAATGCTGCCATCCAAAAACTATTCAAGATACGACCTTCCCGATTGGACAGCATATTTATGGAAATATAAGCTATCGAAAAAGCAAATACATTTTTTTTGTTTGAAAGTGTCACACTGTTATTAGTATAAAATTAAATTCAGTTTCTTATATGTTACACAAAACTTTAAACTAGTGGCGTAACAAGATCATAAAATAACATATTTATCTTAGATTTAATTAAATGAATATAATCATTTCCGTCATTAAGGGGGTATTCTACTCTAGATATTAAATTTTGGGCAGTTTTTTTTGAATTTTTAAAAAAAAAACAAAAATATTTTTACTATCCATTTTTTATGGTGTTTTTATTGATTTCTTAAGAATACAGAAAAAAAATTTTACAAAAAACTTAAAAATTAAAATAATTAGAGGGGGGAGGGGAGAGACTGGTGTAAAAAAAATGGCGCATCCTGGTGACATTGATCCTGACTCTCCTGGTGGTCTGAAAAAAAAAAAATCAAAAGAAATTCTTAATCATTAGGAATGCTGTTATAGTCCGGGAACACGAAAAAGTTTTTTTTTGAAAAATGGCGACTGCCTGAAAATAAAAATAATTTTTTACGCTTTTTTTGAAATTCCTGAATTTTTTTAAAATATTAAAAACAAAAATTTTAATACGATGCTGGTAGGAACGATAAAGGATAATATAGAGAAAGTTCACACAAAATTTCAAGTAAATCGGTTTTACAGAACTTGAGATAATGCCGGTACCGTGCGGAAAAAAGTAGTTTCAAGAAAAACGCGTTTAAAGTTTTGCGTTATACGATATTCGTTCAACCGGTCTAGTTGCCACGTCACCAAAATGGCTATAACTTTGAAATAATTTGAGTTTTGAAAAATCTTTTTAAGGAGATATTTTTGAATATCAAAACTATCGAATTATGAAAAAAAATTTTTTCGATTTTTTCAAATTTCCCTTAATAAAAATGAGAACAATATTATCAACCGGCTGTCTGTTTGTATATGCAAACAAATGCCTCAGTTCTTGAGAAATCGATTTGAAATTTTGCGCACGTTTTTCCTCCAAACGAAGCTGCTCGTTTGTCAGAACTGCGGATATTGAATCACCATAGCAAGTATGTAGCTGCCATACAAAATGAACGCTTAAAATAAAGTTTTTGTATGGAAAACTTTTTTATTCTTCAAGTCATCTTGACGAAATTTGACATAGATTATTGCAAAAAGCAATGCTATGGAATATATAGAATATATCAGCCATACAAAAAAATAAATCAAACTCAAGTACTTGTACGAAAAACGTTTTCATTTGGCAAGCTATCTTCACGAAAATTGGCATAGATTACCCAAAGTACAATCTCCGTACACAATGTTCAGATCGTACCACTGCAGCATAAACCTGCAATTAAAACTGATCAATCAAAATAAAGCAAAAGATATTTTTGTGTACCCTTCTATACTATAAAATATACACCCGTGGAGGGTATTCGTGTTTCGATGCAGCCAAAGTTAACGTTTCTTCTCGTTTTCACAATTACTATTACTTATTGCCGTTACTCGCTTTAAACATATAAAAAAATTTTCAGTGTACTTCTTGTGGTTTTTAGAATCAATATGCTTCAATAAAACCGCAGCTTTATTGTACAAATCAATAATTTTATTAAATAAGCCTGACTGAGAAGTTCAAAAACTTGAACTTGATGTAAAAAACCGCGGCGTATGGAATTTGATATTTGCATGCACTTAATACAGCAAATACTGCACGTGCATTTTTACACGAAAACAATAAACAAACATACACACGCACCCAAGCATTACTTTCAATTACTTGACACAGTTTTCACAACGCAGTGGGGTGCATTAACGGTTTTACGAAAATTGGCGACATGCAACATGCGTTTGTAGTACATGTAAACATACAGCGCGACTTACAATAATCATTTCAGGTGGAATATGACTCATGTGCGTGTGATTGTTCATAAATGCATTCAATTGATATTACTGAAGAGCAAACATGCCGCCGTCACTGTCAGGAACACACACATATACTCCCACATAATTATTTACATACACATACATATGTATATACATTTCTATTAAGCAATATACATATTACTAAAGCATTGAAACTCATTCTGTTTGTATCTAATCTCATTGCATTCTATGTGCGCAAATACAGACTGGCTTTAGCTTTCGCAAATTATGGGCATTCACCGGTCCTGGGTTTCTCATGTCCATAGCATACTTGGATCCGGGCAACATAGAATCAGATTTACAAAGCGGAGCGGCAGCAAAATATAAAATCTTATGGGTACTTTTATGGGCCACGGTTTTGGGTTTACTGATGCAACGTCTGGCGGCGAGGTACGTACACACATACACCTAGTCATACAAACATACATACACACATTTGTAACAAGTATGTTGAAAGATTTTTAACTTTACAACCGCAATTAATTTACTAACAAAAGTTGAATGAGCGCTACCTTGCATTGCTACATTATGTACTACTTACAAACATACACATGTATATTACATATAGATATTAATTTATTTCCACTTAATATGCCGACAGGTTGGGTGTTGTGACGGGTCTGCATTTGGCCGAGATGTGCTATCGCCAATACAGAAAGCTGCCGCGCATTATTCTTTGGATAATGATTGAGATTGCAATTATCGGCTCGGACATGCAGGAAGTGATTGGCACAGCGATTGCGATATATTTATTGTCAAATAAAATGTAAATACACACATAAACACTAAATTTATTGCTTGTTGTTTGCTTTTTATTATTAAATGTTGTAAATGATTTAAATAGCTTTATATTGTTAAATATTTACAAATTGCTCGTGCAAAAGCATACACAATTATACTAATACTTCATTTTTCATGATATTTGATTTTTTCCTTTAGCGTGCCGCTGTGGGGTGGAGTGCTGATAACAATTATCGATACGTTCACATTTTTATTTCTCGATAAATATGGTTTGAGGAAACTGGAGTTCTTCTTTGGCTTCTTAATCACTGTAATGGCGGTTACTTTCGGCTATGAGGTAAATTGTTGTTAATTTTAAGTAAATTATATAGTTAATCAAAAAATAAGAAATAAAAAACCTAAAGTTCAACGTTTACCAATGTTTGTATGTTTGATATTAACCTTCAAGCCGAAATTTTGTTACTTTATAAAGATATACGATCTTTATCTTGATTTTGGATGACAGTTATATGCTATAGTTGCGTTAGACAATAATCCATTCTAAATTTTGTGAAGATATCTTGTCGGTTAAAAAAGTTTTCTATAGAAGGACTAAAATGAGTTACAAATTGGTCACGAACACCAAGCTCATCCAAAAAGCTACTTAAATCAGACAACGCTTGAGTAACGTCTCAAGTCTTGAAAACTGCGATACAAGGTGTATTATAAAGTACACTTAGTATCATAGTAGGGTTTTTATATGACATTTACACTTCAGTTCTCATCTTCACGAGTTAGGTTGCGTTAGATGAGTCTGGTAGGCTAATAAGCCACGCATAGACCATTACGTAGTCCAGTAGAAGTAGTAATTTTTTAAGATGTCTCCACTTGACGAATTTTAATAGACTATCGGACGATACCACTAACGATACTTCTTTCTGTGGCTCATCTTGTGATAGTTGCGTTGACAATGCGAGGCAGGTGTGCAAAGGATACTCAATTGTTTTCCTAGACGATTGTTTTATAATGTAATATAGTACTAAAAAAACTTTTCTAGTTAATGTATTAAAACATTTTATTTAAAAAAAAGTAAAAAAATACGGAAATCAAGTGTTTGTTTTATATACATACATATGCACCCATGTAAAGTGTTAGACAATATGAATTCTTGTTACATACAAATATGCAAATTTTGCAAGCAATGGCACATACAAATGCACTGCAAATTTTTTTTGCATTTACATTTTGCTTAGCTCAAATGATTTCAATATAAAAATTGCTTCTCTAAACTGTAGCTTCCGCTTTAAAATGTTTTGCGTTCGTTTCTTTTTGTTTTATTTATCGTTACTGTGCAAACTAACAGTTTTATTTTTATTTGCATTAATTTGTAGTTTTTGCGGTTTTCAGAGCTTTGCTCTTGTTCCGCTACAAGTTACGTATGCGTTTAGACTAACATGCATATATGTATGTACATACAGGTTTCTTCCAACTGGGTTAGATGTTTGCCTATTCTGTACGTATGGCCTCTTTAAGTCAATCCTGGGATGTTATATAATGAGTCCGTATTTTTTTCTGCAGTAGATGCCAAATATGCTCTATAGGGTTACTGTTTGGGGATTGCGGAGGTGTTTTTAATTGTTTACAATGGGTATCGTTAAGAAACAAGAATGACTGCCCACTTAAGCCCAACTTTTCAACTTGGTGCTAAATTTTCTTTTAAGATTTTCAAATATGTGTGCTTTTCCATTTTATCACCAATAAAAACGAGATTTCCAAACTAAATGCTGCAATGCACCCCCAAACCATTACGTTACCGCCGCCATATTCCACAGTCTCAATTATATTATTTTCCTGGAGCTCTATGTTTCGTTCCCGAAATGAATGGCTTACGACCTGTAACTGGTTCATGATAACTAGCTTTGTGTAAAGTGTTATGTACAGTTTGGAACTCAAAGCTCTTTTTCAAAGCTTTGTTGCATCTCTTGACATAGCTTTACTGCTGAAATCTTCGGATTTTGGGTCACTTCAGCTATTACAGCTCCATTCTTGACGTGGTGTGAATTTTTTGGGTCCCCAGATCTGTTCTCATGCTCTAAATTTCCTGTGTTGATGTTGTGTTTTATAATATTTAGCGCACTTGAATAAGGTCTCTGTACCAATTTCGCGATAAGATTTTTGCGGCACGTACAAATTTATTATCTTGCGGACATCTTTCGAAATTTATGTACAACCGGCCATTTTGCTCACTCTATAACTGTTTTAATTTTAAGCTGGATAGAGAAAAAAATTTAAAAATAAAACGTATGTATATTTCCTAAAAACTTAATTTACTCACAATTTCACAAATAACGGAATATTTCTTTGCTTGCTATGACATACATACAAATGTATGTACCTGTATGTATTTTGTAAGCTAATAATTATAAATAATTATGAGTAATAAGCCGCAGAACCTTCTTCATGAGCGCTTAATGCTTAATATGATATACACTACTGTGCCCAAAAAATAAGGTGACATTGTATTTATTTTGAAAATTCTTTATTTATTCTTCCAAATCAATTTCATCCTCTTCAAAGTAATCCCTCCCGAAGCAATGCACTTATGCCAACGGATTTTCCAATCTTCGAAACACTGGTTGTAGTCACTTTCATCGTATAAAAACGGTATCCCCGGAGCGGTCTTTTGAGCTTGGTGAACAGCCAGTAGATATGGGTTGTGTTTTTTAGCGAAATGATCACGAATTACGAGGGCAGTATGGGATGGTGTATTATCGTGGTGTAAAAACCAAGAATTGTCTTTCCACAATTCCGGCCTCTTTAGGCGGATAGCGTTACGCAAACGACGCATAACGTTCAAATAATATTCCTTGTTGACTGTTTGACCGGTTGGAAGGAATTCATAATGCACAACACCACGATAATCGAAGAAAACAGTCAACATGACCTTGATTTTTGAGCGACTTTGGCGCGATTTTTTTGGTCTCGGCTCTCTTTTGGCACGATATTCGCTCGATTGATCGGTTGTTTTGGGGTCGTAAGCATAAATCCAAGGCTCATCGCCAGTTATAATGCGTTTCATGACGCCCTGGTAGTCGGAAAGCATCGTTTCACACACTTCAACGCGACGCCTTTTTTCCAAAAAATTCAATATTTTCGGTACCAGTCGATATTTGACATCATCCTTCAAAATGGTATTGGCTGAGCTTTTCGATATGCCATCTTCATCAGGAAGGTCTCTAATTGTTAATCGACGGTTTTTCAACACCAAATCTTTGATTTGTTGAACGTGAGCTTCGTCGTTTGAGGTTGATGGTCGCCCTGGACGCCCTTCGTATTCGACACGTTCACTGCCGGCTTGGAACTCACTATACCACTTGTAAACATTTGTTTTAGACATAGCCTCATCACCAAAGGCTTTCTGCACCATCCTCAACGTATCTGCAGCAGAAAATTGATTCCGTAAACAAAATTTAATGCAAATTCTTTGCTCAATAAATTTCGACATCGCAAAAAACGAAAAACTCACTTTTAGCAGCTCACAAAACGACACGTATCTCAAACACTAATGAATATTTTGACATGAAATTTGACATAAATGTGACTGACAGTACTACCAACCTAAAAAAAAATAATTCTCCAAACCCTTCGACGCGCGCATTTTAAATTCAAACCTTATTTTTTGGACACAGTAGTACATGTATGTATATAAGCTAAAAATACGAACTGCGCCAAAAAATTGGTTAAAAAATTGTCATTTCAAATTTTGAATTTTTTTCAGCAAAGACAACGTCTGTGCCAAAAGTTTTTTGATTCTCTGTATGTACATCTTATATAATAATATCGGTTATAATGCTTTTTAAAGCAAATCAAAGCAGAATTAATTACTCTATGGAATGACTATTTGAAATTTGATGAAAAATGCTTTATAATTATTATTTTATTAATATTTTATATGTATATATTATATTAATTTTTTCTCATATTATAATCGAAATGGGATACACTTAAAATATCGAAGTTCAAAATGCCGACACATCAAAATACCAACAAAATTTAAATATGCAGTTAAATCAAAATACTGACAAATCAAAATACCGATAAATCAAACCACCGACAAATCAAAATACCGACAAATCAAAACACCGACAAATCATACAAACTCCATAAAATATATTTTTGAAAAATATTTGCAAAATCAAGTTCTATAGCCAAGGACTTGGAAGAAGTTCAACGCCAAAAAACTAAGCACACCCAGGTGTTGATCCGGCTGAGGGTTATTTTTTTGACGTCTGTCAAATATTAAAATACACAAGATCTTATGGACACAGTAGTAATCGTACAGCTGTCTAAATAACTGTGATCTTAATAACGTATGTATTTTAATATTTGATAGAGATCGCTTGAAGTCTGTCACCTTCCATGTGTTCAGTATATGACTCATGAGTCCGCAGGGTTGCCTTCGTTATAATGACCAATCTTTTTAAATTTTAAAGTTAAAATTGTATAATTATGAAATAATAAAGGGTGATTTTTTAAGAGCTTGATAACTTTTTTAAAAAAAAAACGCATAAAATTTGCAAAATCTCATCGGTTCTTTATTTGAAACGTTAGATTGGTTCATGACATTTACTTTTTGAAGATAATTTCATTTAAATGTTGACCGCGGCTGCGTCTTAGGTGGTCCATTCGGAAAGTCCAATTTTGGGCAACTTTTTCGAGCATTTCGGCCGGAATAGCCCGAATTTCTTCGGAAATGTTGTCTTCCAAAGCTGGAATAGTTGCTGGCTTATTTCTGTAGACTTTAGACTTGACGTAGCCCCACAAAAAATAGTCTAAAGGCGTTAAATCGCATGATCTTGGTGGCCAACTTACGGGTCCATTTCTTGAGATGAATTGTTGTCCGAAGTTTTCCCTCAAAATGGCCATAGAATCGCGAGCTGTGTGGCATGTAGCGCCATCTTGTTGAAACCACATGTCAACCAAGTTCAGTTCTTCCATTTTTGGCAACAAAAAGTTTGTTAGCATCGAACGATAGCGATCGCCATTCACCGTAACGTTGCGTCCAACAGCATCTTTGAAAAAATACGGTCCAATGATTCCACCAGCGTACAAACCACACCAAACAGTGCATTTTTCGGGATGCATGGGCAGTTCTTGAACGGCTTCTGGTTGCTCTTCACCCCAAATGCGGCAATTTTGCTTATTTACGTAGCCATTCAACCAGAAATGAGCCTCATCGCTCATCGGACACGGACGCGAAACACATTTCGAACCGAACACTGATTTTGGTAATAAAATTCAATGATTTGCAAGCGTTGCTCGTTAGTAAGTCTATTCATGATGAAATGTCAAAGCATACTGAGCATCTTTCTCTTTGACACCATGTCTGACATCCCACGTGATCTGTCAAATACTACTGCATGAAAATCCTAACCTCAAAAAAATCACCCTTTATTAGTAAACTGCAAAAAGAAGCAAGCTTCCTTTTCTTCCATAGCACAGAGAGAGAATTCTATGGGTTAAGGGTTATGATCCTGAGGCCGAAGGCCGCAGGGCCTCGAATGTACAACAGCACCAAAATGTCTCTAGCGATTAGTACTGTTTCTTCTTTGGCATCTAGGAACCATATTAACCATTTATTGTATAAAAATTTCTTCTGTCCGTATTTCGAATTGTCGGCTTTTTGATTTGTTGGTATTATGAGTTGTCGGTGTTTTGATTTGTAGGTATTTTGATTTGTCGGTGTTTTGATTTGTCGGTGTTTTGATTTGTCGGTGTTTTGATTTGTCGGCATTTTGATTGTCGGAATTATAAATTTCGAGATTTTGATTGTCGGCATTATGTTACACACCCAATCGAAATGTTTCCTATCAGTGTAATGAAATATATACGAAAAATTAAATTCAAACATATTATATAGCATAACTTAGTATGCACGAACTAACATACTTATATTTTTTTGAACTTAATGAATTAATTGGTGTTAAACACCAAAATAAATTGCCAATTATTCTAATTTCGTACTTTATTCTAAAAAAAAAAAAAAAATAAAATAATAATATTGGTGCATTTAATTAGCATAATTTATTAATTTAGTGTGACACATATTTATTTACCTTTACTTTACAAACTATGTACATATGTACATACAGTAGATTGTGTGAACCCGAGATTCAAGTGTCTTTAGTTGATAATACTTTGCGAAATACTAAATTTAAAGGTTCGAAAAAGTAGAATGACTAAATGTTCTATTTCAAAGTTGTAGGAAAGGTTTCATCATCTTTGAGATTCGGGATTGAGTATAAAATTTGTATTTTCCACAGTACGAACACTTTGGTAATCCTTTTGGGGTCTACTATTCTCTCGAGGTTCTTCGACTACGGTTTCTGCCAACTAGTGCTTCAAATTAATTATACAACTCTTAGAAGTTGATAGTAAGAAATAATAGCTGTATTCGATAAGAAAATTAATCATTACATTTCAAATTAAATTAAGAGCGGAAAATAGAGAGCCGATTTTTTCCGTGAAAAAGTTAATTTGTCAACAATGATAAAAAATGAAAGGAGAGAACAAATAACTTGAACCTGTTTATAAATTTGGATGGAATTTTATTTTAGCATACATTCCCGATGCAAAAATATAAACATGAGACATGTGTTCCTGTTATTTTTGTTTGAATGCGTTTCACAGAAATTACATTACCAATTGCTTTAGATCTTAACGTCATGAAACCTCTATTTGGCTAAGTTTCGTCCCCTTTTTTGAAGTATAGTAGCGCAATTTGGTCTCTACTTCAGCACAAAATCTGTGACTCTCGTGCACCGAATGGTCACGCTGTTCTCTAAATTTTGGAGTGATGTATTATTTTTGGCGGTGTGCATTAAAAATTAATTATATAAAATTTTCGCACTGTCGAACACTCTTAATAATTTACATTGAATTGTAGACTCTTGCATCTATAATTTGTCACACATATACATATATATATGTACATAGTTTTACGTACATACATACATTTGTACGTAATATATATAAGAGAATCATTTTTAAGATTTCCACATGTTCGGGACTTTTTCTATTCACTTTCTTATCAGTTGCCGCCCCGTTTTGTATGCAAACACGTATAAAGACATACATACATGTATTATTATATTGTACCTACGTACTTGTATGTATGTATGGACATGTGTCATTGCAAAAACATACATTTCCTGATTGTATGTGTGCACGACACCGCTTAAATTTACAATGTCAACTATTCGCGGCGAGTCTATCAGCTTAAATGCCTTTATCTTGAAAATTCGCTATTTTTTATTTCATTTAATTTTTGCCTGTCTGTCAAGCCCGCCTTACAAATGGCACCCACAGTATGCAAGTATGTTCACACACACATGTATGTAGTTGGTAATTTACAATGCCACAGATAAAAGTGTAAACATTTGTGAAATGAAGTTTTCCAAAGAAATGATAAAAATGTCTCTTACATCACTTAATTATCAGAAGAAAGGTAATGACCGACAGAAATAAATCAATCGGTCGTCCAACGTCGTACTGATGCACACGACCATTTGGCTACATTCCAGTTCACTGAATAATTTAACGAAATAAATATTTTTATTTGGCAGTAAATTTTAAAATCTGTTATATGATTAAGAAATGCACATGATGATAAAATAAATAAATTTATGTAAAATAAATCAATGTCTTTCGGTAAGGTTGTGTATTCAAAAGTAGATAAATTTGACCTTGCAGGGGAATACCCTTGAGACACTACTCATAGTACGTAAAAAATTTAAAAAATTGCTTTATTTTATGAATCTCTTACATTTTTTATTGGCCAATATAGTTACCACACTATGCCTTTTATATAATAACAAAAAACAAATTCAAAAATTGTCTAACAAAGTAAGGACAGATTTGTTTCCTTCATACCCGCTATTTAAATTCATAAATTGGAAATACTATACATTAATTGATTTAAAGTGCCACTTAGGTCATCAATAAGCTAATTTGTCTTGACATTACCTAATGTAATGTTTTAATATTTCGTAACTCCCGGTACATGTCATAGATTCCGTATATTATACTTTACCTAGTATCTACTTTTGTCATACTGAATTTATTTTTGCCTAAGAGTTGAACTAAGTGCCTCCTGTTATACCCACAATTACCTATGAAACACAGGGTTGTACTAAACTAGTTTGCAATAAAACTCTATACTGCGATTGTCGCAGAAGAATTCCGCTAGTCTGTCTGCTTCATAATTCGTCACATTGGAGAATACGTGGATTGAATTCTGTTAATATTTATCCCATTCTTTTCTGATAGGAAGAAATAAGTGTAATTAGCTGGGATACATTGCCAATCTACAAGGTCTGTCGCAAAAGAAACAGGACTGTTAAAAAAAAACAACACAAAATTAATATTTTTCGAAAGTTATATTTTTTATTCAAAGAAGTTTCCTTGTGCTTCGATACAGCGTTTAGCCCGGTCAATTAGCATTTCAATTGAGTGTTTAAGGTAATTTTTCGGAATGCTCTTGAGAATATCGGTCGTCGCCTTTGGATAGCTGAAATGTCCTGAAACCAGTGTCCTTTCATGGGCAAATGAAGTTTTCCAAATAGGTAAAAATAACAGGGTGCCAGATCAGGTGAGTAGGGTGAGTGATTAATGGTTAATATGGAGTTTTTTGTCAAAAAATCAGTGACAAGCGTCGACCGATGACACGGCGCATTATCATGCTAAAGGCGCCAGGACCCTGCCCCATGGTATTGTGGTCGAGCACGACGAATGCGTGACAAAAGACGCTTCATAACACCAATGTAAAACACAGCATTAATCGTTTGGCCAGGTGGGAAATCTCGGTGTACAATACCCTCGGAATCGTAAAAACAAATCAGCATTGTCTTTATTTTTGACTTCTGAAGACGACTTTTTTTCGGTGACTCCTGATCGTCACAGATGTCCTCACGACCTTCTTGAAATCGCTTTAACCACTCGTGCACGTTACTACGGGATATACACTGATCACCATAAACTTTTTTCATCATTTTAAATGCTTCAGTAAACGTTTTCCCAAGTTTAAAACAACATTTAATATTTGCTCTTTGTTCAAAATGCATTTTACGACCGTTGACCAAAAGCTGCTGTCACTTTTTGGTCGATAACATCGATTGTAGTTATCCAATTGTCTTAAAAATTTTACGAAATGTCAATAAGAGATCAAACTTTTTATTTCATATACCCAACAATAGGTGGCGCCACCAGAAACAGTTATATTTAAAAAGTTCTGTTTCTATTGCGACAGACCTTGTATCTCACGTGCTGTGTTTGTAAATTTACATTCAGATTTATAGTGAGTACTTATACATAAGCAGGATATTAAGTTTGTTGTCTGAGAAATGATTATATTTAGTTCTTACTTTAAAAAATATATAAGTATGTATTCATAATAAAAAATGTTTCCTTCACTAATATCATATTGGAATTTTTTGCAGTACGTTGTCTCAGCGCCTAATCAGGGTGAAGTGATGAAAGGAATGTTCCTGCCGTGGTGTAAGGATTGTGATGCAAATGTTCTACTGCAGGCTGTAGGCATAGTTGGTGCTGTGATAATGCCCCACAATTTGTATCTTCATTCCGCTTTAGTCAAAGTAAGTGTTTCAAAAAATGAAATAAAATAATATAATAATAATTGTATTAAAGTAACGTTATTTTAATAAGCAATAATATATTTATTTCTAATAAATAAATTATACTTAAAACAGTCACGTGATATCGATCGTCGTCAACCGAAAAAAGTTAGCGAGGCAAATTTCTATTTCTTCATTGAAGCGTCGGTGGCGCTATTTGTGTCATTCATTATAAATCTATTCGTCGTAGCTGTCTTTGCACACGGCATGTTCGGTAAAACAAATCAAGATGTGGTAAGTAAATATATCCAATGAAAAGGCGTCAAATCTGGTTAACTTAAGTGAATTTCCGTGCTAACAAATATTTTTTCTTCTTTAGTTGGATGTCTGCGTCAATCAAACAATGTACGAAGACGCAAAAGCGTCATTTACGGATTCGCACAACAATACCGATCTCATCGATGCCGATCTTTATAAGGGCGGTCTTTATTTGGGTTGCACATTCGGTGCAGCGGCTATGTACATTTGGGGTGTTGGCATTTTGGCCGCTGGTCAGAGTTCCACTATGACTGGCACATATGCGGGGCAATTTTCAATGGAAGGCTTTCTGAATTTGCAATGGCCACGCTGGCGCCGTGTCCTCTTCACCCGTTTGATCGCCATCATACCCACATTCTGTTTGGCTTTCTTCACACACATGGAAGATTTAACTCATTTGAATGATATTTTGAACGCGGTTATGTCGTTGCAGTTGCCTTTTGCCGCCATACCAACGATAGCATTCACATCGTGTGTGGCTATAATGGGTGAATTCGTAAATGGCCTGTGAGTACATGGAACGCTTATTCTTAAATTTTTACAATATTGCTTTAGTTTTGGTATCTGTCTCTGCCTCAAATACATTTTTTGTTAACATTTTTTGCTTAAATTTTTAATAAAAATCTCAATCTATTATAGAAAAATTTATTGCTTGAAGTAGTTTGAAAATATTTTTAAAATCCTATTTGATATTTTTTATTTTCATATGAAAAGGGCGAACAAAGTCATATCCATAATGTTAACCATAGTGGTAATAGCGGTAAACATCTACTTCGTTGTTGTGCAAGTACAGACGGCGTCTTTGGAAAATGGTTTATTAGCATTAGTTTGTAAGTATTTTTGGCACTTTTCAGAATGTTGTAATTTTAGCGTAAATTCTAACGGTAATTTTTACAGGTATAGGAGCCATTTTATATTTGCTTTTTAACTTGTACCTTGTGATACACATGATTGCGTGCATGGGCAATCAGAAATTTGTCAATAATAGGGTAAGTTCCATAAATTAAATCTTTTACAAAAAATATGTATTTACATACATATACATATGTATAGTATGTATATTTAATAAAATTAATATTCTTTCGATATTGTTTTTTAACATACATACAACCTTGACAAATTTCATGTTGGCTTACATAGAGTATTTATTGTTTATGGAATTTTTACTTGACAACAATTTATAACCACACTTATACATTAAACATAGTTCCACTGGTATAATTTCTTGTAGAAATGATATGTGTTTCTAGGCGCCAACTTAATTCTATAATTAAACACTAATCTCCTACTGACAATTATAAGGTACTCAAAATTTACCGCAATTTTTACAGCAACGATTAAAGTTTTCATTGCAATAAGTCCCACAAAGGACAAACGTATATTCTAAAGTTAAGTTACTAAATGTCTTAAAACTCTTCAACCCAATTTTTGGTAACTTTTTATCGCTGCTAAGAATTAACTTCTTATTTTGCTAAGCTCATATTACAAATATGGTATACAGTTGTCAATCACACTTTTAAATTGCCGCCTGACAACTGGGAAAATTTTATCAGTAGCGTATCAACATGTAGATCTTTCATTTTATCAATTACGTGCCTATTGGTCATACGATGAGTTCAGTATACCTTGATTTAAGTAGTCATTCAAAATGATTTGTTAAGATTGATTGTGATTTTGGTGTGTCATAAAACAAAGGCTGATCGGTGCAACATGTATGTTTCTAATAAGCTTAGTATGTATAATAAATTAAAATAATTCTTTAAGCTATATCGTTATCATTTTCTGTCTGAAATACATCAGATCATATATTAGGTTGTCAAAAAAGTCTTGCGGCATTTTCGCTAGTTGGCGCTGAAAGCGCGTAGTTCTAGTTTTATTCGTCGCATCGGGTCATGCTATACCTTTTTGGAAAGCTCATTTCACGCGCTAACACGTGTTTGATTGATTGTCGTTTCTTCTAAGTCGTTCGTGAGTTATAGCGTCGCAAACATGGAGCAAAATAAAGAGAAAATACGGCATAAACGATGGTTTCAACGTTTTCGTTCTGGTGTAGAGGTGCTCGAAGATGCGCCACGCTCCGGAAGGCCTGTCGTCGAAAATTGCGATAAAATCGCTGAATTGGTCGAAAGAGGCCGGCGTAGTAGTCATCAAACCGGTATAAACCATTTGAAGAAGCTTGGAGTCACTAAGAAGCTCCATGTATGGGTGCCACACGAATTGATTCAATAAAAATACCGCAAGACTTTTTTGACAACCCATTATTTAACATTTAAACGGTTTTCGACCTACTAAAAATAATATAAATGAATTCATGGCAAGGCAATAACAAGTTGAAATTTTTTGTCCAAAAACATATATAATGAAGACGGCTAACTACACTGATATATAGTAAAAAGTTGCATTATCTTTCCAAGCAATATTAGAATATCGTTCTTACAGAGTCATGTATAGTCGGGATGACAGCCACATTTGTATTCAGACCAGAGCTTTCAGTAACTTATCTCGATGTTTTGGGTTTTGTCTCATACTGCTACAGCAGCAACAAAGTACAATTGAAGGAAGATTGATCGACAAATAAAAATATAAATTTTGTGTTCTGGGTATAAAAAAAAAAAAATTAAATGAAATGTTCACCTGAAATGTTCCAATGTGGAATTCGAAATATTTCGACTTCTCATTCCAACTGGTCAAGGTTGTATGTAAAAAGCAGAATATATATTTTATTTGTTAGTTAAGGACATGTTTTACAAATCAATAATAATATTTCAACTTCTTATTCTATTTTACTGTATGCGTTTGCTGACATAGTGGGTCCAGAAGTTCGTGCTCCCCAGTCAGAATAGTTTTACGATAAAGAATGCCAATTCAACGTACGCAAGGTAAGTCTGGACTATACTCATTGGGTTTAAAACGACAAACACATAACCTAAACATATATACTATGATATACTGGCATATGAAATTATTAAGAGCACTTTGATTATATTTTCCATAATGCAACTAACTAAATGGCACGCTATTAACAAGCACGAAATGCACTGCTTCAGCTTTTACTAAACCTATAAAATATTAACACGCTTCTTTCTTAACTCCTGTCGCTTTCAATATAACATAGCTAAACCAATTTCAATAACAATTATATAAATTAGCTAGTACCTATATAAATAATTAATTTCTTATTTGTCTCTAACAAAGCAACAACAAATTATTCTCTAATTCTAACAGTGCCGTGTCTATAGCAATTGCCGCAAGCAATGCAGCTAATGAGCCACTGCCTAAGACAATATCGGAAAAGGTGTCACAATAATAACAGTTATAAGCTTGTATATAATATATGTAGCTTGCAAACACACACACACAGTTTGGTGCATTTATAATAAAAAAAAACATATTGTGATATACACAATATTTACCTGCTTGCATGTATAGGTAAAAGTTGTTAAAAAATAACCAGTATTTCTATTTAAAATGTAAATATTTTTATCTATATTGAGTATTCCCTTGAGCGCACACTGCTTTTAAATAATATATATTCACACGTTTTTTATGTTACAAATACAGTTAATTATCTATTAATTATTAAAGTTGTTTACATTTATTTTTTTTTAATTTCCTATAATACTTTAGTTATCTACCTTTAGTCGTGCGTCAGTTCTTGCTGTTCCGTCTTGTGTGCTTTTTTGTTGTTAAGTTATCGTTTTGTTTAATCGCTGAGTTAATAAAAATCGCTCATTTATTGTCCATTTGTGGAATTGTGGGGTGAATGATAAATTTAATTGTATTGCTTGTTTGATGCTTAAATGGTGTGAAATATGAATGTATGAATGTATGTTAAGGTGCTCCTTATTTTCCAAGTCAATGTTATTTTTGCAAACGTCCACTTAAGTTTCATTTTTTTCCCTACAAAATGTATCCAAAGTAAGCAAAAACTTTATTTTCCATTGAAACCATGTTTAAATTAATTAACTTTTCCTATATTTTTAAAATTGAAGTTTTTAACTCAAAACTTTAAAAAATAAGCTCTGATGATTTTTAGATTATTTAAAAAAAACCATATTTACATTTAATGTTCAGTATTCGACCAAATTTATTGGATCCGATAAGTTGAATAACTTCAAACAATCCACCTGTGTCTGCAACAATCCTAAATTTAATACAAAAAACTTTTAATTTTTGAGTTTAACTTAATTTCTCAGAATATACGGCTTGGGTAGTAAAAATCTCTAGTTCAGAAGTCAGGATGAAATTATTTTAATAAATAAAATTTTCAGCTTTTCCAGATTATATTTTATAGCCTGATGCCGAATTAATATGTGCACAAAATTGGCCATTTTACGTTTTGGACTGTGGATAAAAATTATCCACTATGGATATAAAATAAAAATTGCAAATACATCGATTCCTTAGTATTGTACATATTTTAACGATTTTAGATAAAGAAAACGTTGTTTTTCCAGATTAATATTGTGTCGTTCACTAAATAATTTCGTTTTTTGATAACAGCAAATTGAAATTTTTTGCTGCCAACTTCATACTTAACCGCTTTACGGTTATAAGTATATCTCAACAGCTTGTTCGTAAAAACATTTTCTTAACTTTTTTGGAATAGTAATTTTTGTTTGGTGCCTTATCGAAGATGGAAGCTTTTTCGATATATTTTGCTGTTTTACTATCAAAAGTGTAAATATGCTCTTCAGACAAGGCGAAAATTATGTGTTGTGTAAGGAGAAGATTTATAAACAGAACGTTAATGTCAAAATTGGTTTGCAAAATTTTGATCTTGATCTTGATCCTGGAAGGTCTCTTGACACCGAGGTGGATAAAATAAAGTCGTTGGTCGATGCAAATTGTCGAATAACAGAATGATTTAATTTATCTAATTTCATAAACATTAGTGTGTAAATTGCACTCAACTGCGAAATTACTTAGTGAACGAATTAATATTTTTGTATACAATTTAAATTAAATGTGTTTAGTCTGTGGCTTTGTGTTTAAATTTCAAAACAAATGTATCTCCTTCTGCTCTTTTTTATTTTTGATTATGCTTTTTATATTGCTTTTGTTTTTGCACTATTCAAGGCTGTGAACCCCCTTATATAGGTTATTAAGGATTAAGTGTAGTAGCTTTATGTGTAAATATGTTCATATGTACATATGTACAGAAATTTGTTGTATTTTTATTAGCTATTGTTTTTGTAACGCAGTTGCTTTTTATTTATCTTTTTTGTCGTAACATTTTGATGGGTGCATATATATTATTTTATTTAAAATTATTATTTTAATTTCGCTTTTATTTTGTTTTATGTGTCTCGTCTAAACGTTTCGTTGTCTACTTTTTATTCCGCTTATATTATTTGTTTTTGTATTTTATTTTATGTACAAATGTGTGGGCATACACATACACACAATGCAAACTAAAAAAAAAACACAACGGCACGCACCAAATACAAAAAATATTAAAAAAAATCGTGGAACAATATTTTTAATGGAATTGGAATCGTCTCTTGGATGTTTATTGTGCTAAACATACTGTATTTCAATACATCTGAATGTTTACTCTGTTGCGCACATAACACGTATCTATATGTATGGAAACACGTATATCGTAAATGTCATTGAACTGTGCATAAATGTGGTATTTTTTAAATATTTTATATGTATGAACTTGGCATGCTTTATGTTTAATACACATACATATACTACAAATGTACATGTGCATTAACATTACATATACACTGCAATAATTATCGTCCGTTTGTGCAATAAATACTTTTATCTACATTTTTGCAAAATGTGTTTACTAAAATTAGTACTGATGACACGCACGTACTCACTGAATATTCACCACACGCATATGTATGTAAATTTTGAAAATAAAAAATCAAAACAAAACCAAAAAACAACGACTTCGATATTTGGGATGACACTTAAAATGCGTTGGACAGCAAACCTGCCGGTGACCTAAGTCGGCACGCTCCTTAATAAAAATACACACATACACCCGCATACATACGCATGCATTTTTGCTGACACCGAAAAAAGTAAACTGTAATAATAATTGGCTATTTTGCAAAAATTGTGGGGAAATTAACAAAAAATTAGAACGCTGAATATTTAAATGTGCTCAAATACGTAAAAGAAGATTCCATTTTGTTAAATAAACATATGTATGTATGTCTGTACATCCTTTTGTTTTGGCTAATGAAATAAATTTCGTCTCTGCTGCGTGTCTGCGTGCTGGGTGTCGCTGCTGCTGCTGTCATCGCTAACAACAATTATGTGCAATTTCGCTGCTAACAACAAAAACCAACAACAACATCTACTACCACCTCAACAACTACAACATAATCGTCTTTAACATCAACAAATCCACAATTCATAATAATTATCCATAAATTTAATGCAAAACTATTGGGCGCTCAACCATGTGCCTGTGTACGCATGTATTTTTGCGCTAAATTAATAATTATGTGGATACTGGCGTCCATTACGTGTCGTCCAATTGGCGTCCCACATTTGTCTGCCTTTCAACGACTCACATAAATCGCGCCAACATACATGTGTCTGTATGTTAATGATAACACTGCGGCGCCTTCGCCTGTCAACGACACATGTTGCTGTCTTCACCAAACGCCTTTGATCTTTGCTCGTTATGCCAAAATGCGCGCATACGTGTGTCCACTAATGTCGATCATGTTGGTGTCATCGTCTTGTTGTTGGCAATATTTATGGACGCGCTTGAACAACTCATTTTTGCACCATATTTCCAATTTATTTATGTGTGGCATTTTATGCGGCGTAGTGAGCTGACGTTATACGATAATAGTGTCTCGATATGTTCCATCTCATCGAAAACTCATTGAACTAATCATAAGGAAAACTGCCGCCGATGCAACGTGTCACGCACAATTTTTGAATGGCTCAAATGAATTTGCTATAAATCCCAAAATATATAAATATTTAAAAAGTTTAGGATTTATTTTTTTTTAAGTAAAATTGATAAGAAACAGCAGAAGCGTGCGCAAGTTACTTATTTATGGCAATAAGTAATGTTATGTAAGAATAGCTTATGTACGTATGTATGTAATTGTAAATAAAAAAATTTTATTTGAAAATATTTATTTTATATTATTTGCTATAATTCATATCACAAACGCTTGCACTTATTTATTTATTGAAACTTATTGATTAAAATTGAATATTTTTAGAATATGTAAATTGTTGCAAAAAATTTCAACTATATTTGCGCTCTTGCCAGCGGACATAAGTACATATTTATGAGTTTATGAATTATATGAATTTTCCGACTTCAAAAATATTCGCCAGCATTGTTGTTGTTGCAAAGCTTTTTTTTTTTTGTTGTTCAGCTGTATGTTTACTACTTAGCATTGTAAAAAGCAAAAACTTTATGCGCTGTAATTATAAAGTATTTATTTAATTAAATAGATTATTATTTTAGTAAGTAAAATGCCTCTCGGTAGCTAATAAGCACCTTTTATATATAATTGTAGTTATATTTAGCAAAACAAAAAAAAATAATAAATATAAAAAAATAATAATCTCGCACTCTTAATCGATTTCGTTAGCACTTAATTTCTAGCCTTGACCCACTGTATATTTACATTAACGCAAATATTTTTCCGACTATTTTAAATACAATTATTAATAAATAATCGAGCAGTTTTTGCTTACTTTTGCCGTTGTTGTAGCCTGTGTTTTATTCACCTAATATTTACTGAATTCTACTTTATGCCAACGTGCGCACACCTGTAATTACATACTTATTTATGTATACTATACTATTTACATATACATGCATATATATGCGCATTTATTTTCTTTCCTTTACAGCTTAGCAGATAAATTACTAAACAACAATAAACTACATACATAGATAATTTACAGTACCTTAAGAATATTTGAAATCACACAGCATTTCCGCCTTGCATGTTCATTTACAAGTCCATTCATACATACATTTATACAATCCTTTACACATATACTATATACAAATTTGCCTGCTTGTATGTAAATGTTGTTTGCATTTCTTCATTTGTTTGTCTAATTAAACTACTTTGCAGTGCATTACCCAAAAACACTACATCAAAATATTAAATATATACATATTGTTTTGAAAAGTTCTGATTTTTTTTTCGAAACGTAAGTATCTTTTACGCAATGCGGCATTAAGCTGCTGGTACATGAGAGATCTTTATTTAATTGTGCATATTTGTTAACATTCCTTTAGAGGCAGTTTAAATATATTATATAGCATAGTTGTGATTTACTCAAAACTCCCCATCATTTGGTTGTTGTGGATTTAACAGTATAAAATATTCCACAAATACAATACGGTAGTTTTAGAGAACGCTGCTTAGTTGAAAGTTTTCTGTTGGATATACTGTACACATGTACATAATATGGTATAAGTTCAGACCTGTTTCAGTTGCGCATGAAGACCCGGTTGTCATGTGAATTATATTTTTGTAGAAGTTGTAGCTGCGGGAAACATTTCTCCAATTACTTTGACGAATATTGCCCAGCTGATAGTCATTGGCTGGGTAAATATGAGCGTCTGTTCGGGTTTTGTAGAACCGACTTTTATGGGAACGAACTGAGAGTTATATTGCAACTTCTGGAAATAAAGTTTATAGGTCCTGAAGTTTTTATGTGGTTGAGGCCAGCAGACTAATCACACTGAGGCATAAGGGGTTATATACAGTTGCTAAATGTTTCAAAATATTTCTGAAAAAATTTTTAATTTATTAATCCAAAAATTTGTACACAAAAATGTTTATTTGGAAAGGAACTATAGCTGATCTCCGGGAGCTCTTCTCAAAAAAGACGTTTTGCGGCGACCACTATATCTCTGAACTGCATACTCTGAAATTAAAAAAACCAGACAGATTTCGTTAAAGTAATGTTAAATCTGGTAATTAATCGAAGAAATAAGCAAACATTTTTTTTGCAAAATGGCGGTTTCTAAAAAAATTGGATTTTTGAATATTTTTGGTTTTAAGTTGTTTATAAGTAATTATTTATCGGTGAGAAAAAATCTTCAATTAATTATTAAAAAATATATTTAAGAAGCTCATATTAAAATTTGAGACTAATCGGTTGAGCCGTTTTCGAGTTGTGTTGACCACCGGCTTTGAAAACACCATTTTGAGAAAACGCATTTAAAGTTTGGATGCCAATGATGACATCCTCCAATCATATACGATCGCATGAACATCTTAAAAATGATACATATGATACATCAAATTAAAGGAAAAATCTTCTATTTTATTTTTGGAAACTTACAAATAGTAATAATTTTATTCACTGCGTAAAATTTAGAGAAATAACTCGCAACATACAAAATTCGTTCCACACAACTGACCGGAAAATTATAAGAAGTAACCTTCTACAAGTCACGGTACTTCTGATCGTTGTGGAATTCCACTAGAACAAATACTGAATATTCTTTTCTGCATATTAGTAGTTATCGGTAAGTCTGTGAGTAAGCCAAACGACAATATGACGCCCCGCGTACTCATACTTGTACCGAAATTCGGAAGCTAACTATTCAGTTATGGGAAGAAGGAAAAACCATTAAAGATATTTCGGAAATTGTGAAAAGAAGTACTTCAACTGTCTTCGATATTATAAAAAAGTTTGAGAAGGAAAATAGGATCAATAATATTAGTAGAGCTGGTCAAGGAAAGAAGCTAACACAAGCAAATCCCTTTTCCTCGGCGGAAAATGTAAGAAACATATTGGAAAATGAAAAAGGGAAGAAGGTTTCAGTCGAAACACTTCGCCCCACACTTTGAAGCTTCGATTTACATGGTAGAACAGTTGTAAAAAAGACGTACATATTCGAAAAAAAAATAGAAAAAAAGGCTAGAATTTGCGAAATTGCATTTAAAAAGGCCTGATAAGTTTTGGCAAAGGGAAAATGGCATAATTTTGATTTAGTAATCATAAAACAGTATTATTACCGCTTTTTCTAGGTTCTTTTCACACACGATATCAAGTTTAACTTGTAGGGATCAGATGGCTGAAGTTTTGTACGCCGGCGCCCCAAAGAAGCTTACTTGCCAGAACATACTAGTGCAACATTTAAGAACGGTGGTGGGTCAGTAATAGTTTGAGGATGTATATCGGCTAAAGGAACGGGCAACCTGCATTTGTGCAAGGAGTTATGGATCGTTTCCAATATGTCGACAAGTACAGGAAAATTTAAAGCAGTCATGTGTTACATTGGGAATTAAAGACAATTTTATATTTTACCAAGACAACGATCCGAAGCACAAATCGGAGATTGATGATAGTTGGTTAATATACAATTGCCCTCATGTACTGGGTACCCCTGCCCAATCCCCAGATCTGAACGTTATTGAGCACGTATGGCAAGAAGTCAGTCGAAAAGTGTACCAAAGGCAGTATTCCAATGTTGCTGGGCTCAAAACGGTTATTTTGGAGGCTTGGAAGGCAATACCACCAGAATTTTGTAAAAAACTTGTCGCCTCTATACCATGGCGACTAGAAGCAGTTTTATCTGCAAAAGTATATGCTACGAAATATAAGTAATCATTAGCTTTTTAAAAAATCCGGTTAGTTGTGTGGATCGAATTTTTTATGTTGCGGGTTATTTCTCTAAATTTTACGCAGTGAATAAATTTATTACTATTTGTAAGTTTTCAAATATAAAATGGAAGATTTTTCCTTTAATTTGACGCATCATATGTATCATTCTTAAGATTTTTACTTTATGATTGGATGGTGCCATCATTGGCAATGCACGCATCCGATTAGACGTGTGAGTCACTGTATGTCATTTGATCCATGACCCTTTCATTCAAGAGGACTTGATCAACTCCACTAGTTACCCCCTATCAAAAATATAGCGCCACCAGTATTTTTGTTTTAAAATAGGTATTACAATCCATTAGGGGGACGTCGATCAAAGTTTCCAGACCTTTTACTACCAAATAATTAAATTTTACATTCATCAGACACCAATATATTTGGCCCTTGACCAATATACCATACATGTTTTTTTACAAATTGTATACGGGCTTTTCCACCTGTTTCTTTTTTAGTAGCAGTACTCTTCGCGGACCTTTTGTTCTGTGTTCGCCACGAAGAGCTTCAGTATTAACTGTGATCTAGAAAAGTTATGTCAATGCTTATTAAAACTTTTTTATTTTTTGAACAAATGTACATAGATACATACATATATATATGTAAATAACTTGAAAAGTTCTCACTTTCGTTTAAATTATTCATTTTAACGAACTGCTATCTTCAACTTTGCTCTTATTCCGTTTAATCGCCTACATTGGTTTAGTGCTTCGATTCCAATTTTCGAAAATCATTCAAATGGATTTATCTTACAGCTGTTGTTTTTTGACAGACAATGTCAAACTTCCGCGTCAATTGTTGCCATGATAAAATTGCTCATGAAAACCCAACAGCTGTTCCGAAGAATTCTTAACCATATTTAGGGAATAATAGAAAAACGCACACTATAAATGAGAGATAAGGGTCGGTTAACAAAACTCAGTTTTTAACTGTGAAAACCGTGAGATATTTTATAAGATGAAGTTTCACTTTAGGATGTTTTTAAGTTCATATATGTCCGAGGAAGACGACGACATGGGTTTCGGTCTCTTCGATTAAAAAACTCAACACTAAAGTTTATCTCTCTTTGTGTCTTTACTACACTACATATATACATAGGTAGACTACTTAACCTCATGACAGCAGGGAGACTAACTCATTAATTTTATGCAGATACAACAACTACAAATCTTTTTTAAATCAATTTGATTGTTTCGATATACGTTTTTAAATAGATAGCTCCATATAGGCATATAATTTGGACCAACCATTTTCAAAAAGAGATGTTCTTATTCAGCAGACAAAGACGCGCACTTGAGGTCAAAAAAATTCCAGTCCGAGTAAAATTGTTTGTGAGTTTTTAGATTGGCGATTAGTGTTAGTACTCCTTTTCCTTTTTGGCTTGTTTTTTTTTCGACGGCAGCAGTGTCTAAAGAATGAATCCATAGCAGAGCTTCGAGTTATGCGGTTTAAAATGGATCACTGAACAATATGTAATGTTTCCACTCTTGCAACATATTGCACCGGGTATAAGAGTTTAAGTATAAATACCTAAATATTTCTAAAGTTATCCATATGGAGCTTTTCTGTGTGGCTATGAAAAGCTTTGCAATTAATGCAAGATATTGCAAAGAACCAGCGTTAATATTGAATGAGAGATGTCGCTTGTGATTGCATTGAAGTCAGGTCTTGGCTGCAGGTCGAGTTAATATCAGTTAGGCGCGGGTTTTTAAGCGAAGCTTTTTACGTCACTGGCATATGTTGTTTACTTAGTTGCGCTCTTAATATTTTATATTTTCTGCGTATAAAAACATTGTGATTTTGCTGTGTTGTTGCTTTTATAGCGAGGGGAAAGCTGCACTTGCAAAATAAAAATGAGTAAATATAATTTAAATAAGCTTGAATTGGTATATTCATTATGCGCAATAATAATATTAATAAAATAGGCCTGTGTTTTTCTAAAAGAGAGAGAGAGAGAGAAAAAGAGAGCAAAGTAATGGCCGATTTATAAGAAAATATTGTGAATGTATTTAATAATATATTAAGATGTTCCTATTTCCGAGCTTTATTTTAAATTAAATTTGAAGAAGTGGGAAACTATGTATTGTTGCTTTGTGTGCTTTATATACCTTAGCAAGCATTCTTTTTTCTATTTTGCATGATTGCAAGAGAACGGGGTTAATACGTTCGCTAGCAAGTCCTGATGTTACTTCAAAATCAAAGCAATAGAACTTTTGTTGTACCTTCATCTAACTGATGAAGTTTAATGAGATGGTTCTTTCAGGGTCTTTATATTACCCAACGAGGTTCTATTGTTTTCAGATTTTTTATGACTTAATATTTTATTTAAAATTTTTGGAGTGATTAAATTTCTCAAATAAATGTATACATTTTTTTACGTAATATATGAAAAATTCGTTATTTATAACAAATGTAGTTCGCAATTACAAATTTAACATACCTGTCTTCATTTACAAAGTTTTATATACAGCTGTGAGTTAATTATTTTTATGAGTTATACATGCAAACGTTCAACTAACTAGTTAAGCTTTTCAATATGTTCGGACAAATGTACGTAAAACGAGTGTACCAGCATTAGAAGTTTAGAAATGTAGAACTTTTGTGATCATATTTAATTTATTGTCCATTGTCGAGCTAAATAGTATTTTCTGGACCCGAATCACCCAGTGGGCGGTATAAATTAAAATCTACAACTCCTAAATTCTGCTGAAGCTAGTGAAAGAGCAATTAATCTTACTTAATACCGCTGTTGTTAGAGCCTACTGAATTATAGTTGCCGATACAATTTTATTGGATACTATAACAGGATTTTGTTTTCCGAATGGCTACTGAATCCAGTATCCTTAAAAACACACTTAACAGCGCCGAGTCTAAGTCTGTGGATGGTTTTCGATATCTATCCGTAATGTATACTTTTGTATTCGGTTACCGAGCGACAATTATACTTGCGATAATATAGACTAGTGTGTAAACTGTCCAAAATTTTTTATTACCATTACTGTGGGGTATCTGAGATTGTATTGATTTGATTTCGTGATTGAAGTAAAATACTTCTTCTTAATTGGCGTAGACACCGCTTACGCGATTATAGCCGAGTTAACAACAGCGCGCCAGTCGTTTCTTCTTTTCGCTACTTAGCGCCAATTGGATGTTCCAAGCGAAACAAGATCCTTCTGAACCTGGTTCTTCCAACGGAGTGGAGATCTTCCTGTTCCTCTGCTCCCCCTGCGGGTAATGCGTCGAATACTTTCAGAGATGGAGTGTTTTCGTCCATTCGAACAACGTGACCTAGCCAGCGTGGCCGCTGTCTTTTAATTCGCTGGACAATGTCAATGTCGTCATATGCCTCATACGGCTCATCGTTCCATTGAATGCGATATTCGCCGTGGCCCACGCGTAAAGGACCGTAAATCTCGCAGAACTTTTCTCTCGTCAACTCATCAGTTGTTGTCATCGTCCAAGCCCCTGCACCATATAGCAGGACGGGAATTATGAGTGACTTATAGAGTTTGGTTTCTATTAGTCGAGAGAGGACTTTACTTCTCAATTGCCTACTCAGTCCGAAGTAGCATCGGTTGGCAAGAGTTATCCTGCGTTGGATTTTTAGGCAGACATGTTGGTGGTGTTTACACTGGTTCCCAAATATACGAAACTATCCACAACTTCAAAGTTATGACTGTCAACAGTGACGTTCCCCCTGCGGGTAAGGAGGGACCCCTTCAGGGTTCGGGGGGGCAAACTGAATATACCCGTGGTAAGGCATGCCTGTCGTAAGAGGCGACTAAAATCCATACGCAATGTGTGTGACATTTACAGGTCTTGGTTTTGAATGTCATCATGGTCTAAAGTCAGAAAAGTGCTATAATACTCAGCTTGAAATGATATTATAATTTTTATATTAATTCCTAATATAAAGGCATTTGTTGTTCAAGCGACAAATGTCACCAGTCATGAGTTGGGATTACTATGAGCTCAAACTGGTAGTAGCCAAAAGTTACAAAAGTCATACCAAAGACTTTAACATGCTACCACGGGAGGCAGTTAGCCCTTGGAGGTAACTCCAATCTGCTCATTGGGTTTGGCCCTTTGTGGAGATTCGTGGTGGCTGTGGCTTAAACCTAAATGCAGGCAGGGCATTTGTCCAATGTGGAGTCGCACTGCGGCCGGGTGCCGGACCCAGAGTACGGCAGAGGTTTTAGATGGGCCTCGAACCCGACCAAGGTGGCTAGGGAGTCCCACCCTACCAATTGGAACCAAAGTATAAGTGTATGTGGCGGCACTCATGCTTTGGTTCTCCAGAGTAAAGTGTTGTGCATGCACTTATGCTTTGGGGCGCTGATCAACGCATTGTATTGATTTATGTGCTTCTAGCAATAGAAAGCACCGTGGAGTTAAACCTTCGTAGGCAGGAATTCACGTTAAACCACAACGGACTCTGTCAACGGTGACGTGAGTTCCAAGTCGAGAGTGCGACAGGAGATATTTTGTTTTGCCCTCGTTCACTGCCAGACCCATTTGTCTTGCTTCCTTGTCCAGTCCGGAAAAATCAGAACGTTTTCACAAACGCTCATAGAAGGCATCTTTGGTCACATCGTCCTTCTCTTCCGTCGGGGCGTGGGCGCAAATCAGCGATATGTTGAAGAACCTCGCTTTGATGCAGATTGTGGCTAGACGTTCATTCACCGGAGTGAACGATAGTACTTGGCGACGGAGTCTCTCTCCCATCACGAATCCCACACCAAACATGCGCTCCTTTATATGGCCACTGTAGTAAATGCCACAAGCACCTACTCGTCTCAGTCCTTGTCCCGTCCATCGCGTTTCTTGGACGGCGGTGATGTCAGCCTTTATTTTCACGAGGACATCAACCAGCTGGATAGCGGCACCTTCCAAATTAAGGGACCGGACAGGTGCATACCCTCAAATCATAGTCCTTAATTCGTTTGCCATGGTCGTCATCAAAAGAGGGGTCAGTCATCCGAGGTTTGTGGTTTCTTTTCATTGGGGGTGTTTTTTTTTCGTTTCTGGCCACTCCCAAGTGAATGGCGATCAGAAAACTTTCCTCACTTGCCTGAACTTCTACACATGACTCCACGCTCATAAAAGACACCTGTAGCAAAAAGCTATATCGCCAAAGTCGTATTGGTAGTGTATATATGTTTTCCGGTATGGCACTGTAAAAAACGGTTCACACTTCTATTGACGAAACTTTGATAAATTGGTGGAGCCTTGTAAGCCTAAAATTTTTTAAGAAAGTGCAGCAATTCTTACACTTATGATCTATAGGTTGCTTGAGATATTTTGGGCACCTTCAATATTCGTTTGTTAAGTATCAATATAATGTAGTAGCGTATTGCAAAATTCTTCGTTATTATTAATACCACTTATTTAAAATTTGGCAGTGTTGCATTTAAGTTCTCAAATGACACGTTTTGTCACTGATTTTCAAGTTGGAATTGTTTTTTTCTTTTTGATAAATTTTCAAACCGACATCAACAAAAAAAATTGAAAAATTTTTTACTCCCCCTAATTTCTTTTTAAGGCTAATTTCAAATGAAAGTACTATTATTGAAACGTAGACGAGCTGAAGACAAGCCGAATTTATCATATAAACCGATATGATGGGACATTTAAGGAACACACCGCACAACACTCATTCTCACTTGACTAATGCTGCATTCAAAAATGTCCAAAAAAATGTAATAACACAAGTGAAATAACAATCTCTAAAATGTAAAAGATTATCTACCCTGTATTTTTACTTGTTAATACAGAAGTTCAGACAAAGCCTAAATTAGTCGAGGGTTCAAAAACCATTCGAGAGGAAATATGAAATTATAAAATATATTACATTTTCAACGAATTTGTAGGGCGCTTTCATTTGCCTTGCTCATAAAATATTCTCAACTTCGTACACGAAAAATGTATCAATTTTTAAAAACTTATTTGTGTAATTTATTTAAAATTTGATTAATTCTTTTCAAATTTTCTGTTTTATTTTACAGAATTTCACCGAATGGCGATCAGGAAGTGGATGTACCATTCGGCGTAGAGGAAGACGCATAGCCACTACTGTGTGGCGTTGACTCCGATTGCAGTGATGATAGCGATAACACTTTATTCATAAGCAAAAATGGAATGTACAATCACGGCTGTTCCAGCATCATCAGCTAGCATAGGCGACTTTGTTGTTACGATCATATCCTTAATATTATTTTTGGAAAAGCTAAGAACAGCACCCACATACAAGTACTAATGCTAACAATATTCATGCTCAAGTAGCAATCACACAAACAAAAAATGACAAGCAAATCATGTAAAATTGGTGCATATTTTTCTACAACAACATACGCAGCATACGAATTAATTCAAAATTTTAATCACTGCATTTATGTATGTGCCATATGTGTGAAAACTTGTGTACAGTAATAAGTGCAACATGACAGCAGTTTCTTAATTCGTGAGCGACTTCCAGGAATATGTTCAAAATAGAAATAAATTGAAGGGAAGAAATTGTTTTATTAATTATTCTGTTTTATTAAAAGTATTTCTTGCAAAAAGTCTGACGGTTATAAATATCTGCAACAAAATATATTGATTTATAAAATTCAATTGATTATAAACATAAATACAATATATACTATGTTCAAAGGCAATACATTCTCTTAATATTTTCTTTTATCTAATTGTAAATATGTACAACTTAACTAATTCTTGCGAAACAAATGAAAATGTGTAAAAAACCGAATAAATTTGAAAATGTACGTGTTAAGGCTGTGATGTTGAAACGTGATTCGGCAAAAGCGTGAAACCTTAATTATGAAATTTTAAGCAGAAAAGTTACTTACAAATTGTTTTTAAGACATTTTAATTGTTGATTTTTAATCAAAAATATTTGCAATATTTTATATGTATTTATATGTTTACACAATTGTTTATAGCTAACAAAGCTACTTAAAAATTATACTTATTTTTCAAAATCCATTTATATTTACAACTTCCAAATTTTTTATTTAATATAAATTAAATTATGTAAAGCAGTAGCTACACTGCAATGAAAATTCTAAATCAAAACAGTTAGGAAGTATGTACCACCTAAAATGCAAAATAATGTATGATCAAAAAATTTGAAATTGAGTATTTTATTGATTACTAGTCGCTATTTCAAATTACATACACATACATATGTCCAACATTTTAAGGTTCTGCTATCAGATATAACCCATTTTTGACCAATATTTAAATTTTGTTTCAACTCATGATCCATTTTATATCGTGTTTCAGTCATTCCCCTGTAAAATTCCGAAAATGTTGTTACGTTATTTTGCATTTTAGCTGATGATATGTATGTATGTATGTACGTTCACACCTGTCGAATTATTTTCAAATTATTTCATTTTGCTAGTGTTATTACTTTGTATGCAAATACATGAGTGCTTTATACCTATAAATATAATTATGTATATGTAGTTAATAAATGTATTATAGTTAGTTAACCAATACAAATTTTTATGTTTCACTAAAAGACGTAATTTCTAATACATACTATATATAAAAATACTAAATACAACTATCTTTTATTTACCATCGTGCATTATATAATAAATGATTTTAATTCAAAATTGCAGGAAGGGGAAAATCAATCAGCGAATCAATTGTTTTTCTAATTGTAATTGTGTAAAACAATTAAAATGAAATATTCTTCAAAAATATTTTCTCTAATTTTCATTCCAGTCTAGAAATTTAAAAAAATCGAAATTTTTTTTATATTTTCAAAGTTTAACTATTCAAGAATATGTGTGCAAGAGGATTTTTCAAAATTCAAATCATTTTCGGAGATATAGGCATTTTTCTTACCCGGCATCCAAACTGGTTCGACCGGAACTAATCGAACAAAAGACATTAGGGAAACTTTAAACGCGTTTTTCCCAAAACTGACTTTTTCGGAACGATGCCCACGATTTCTCAGGTTCTACTGGACCGATTTACTTGAAATTTTTATAGAGTCTTCTTTATAGGCTCGTCTATGGTTGGAACTAGACCCATCCCAAAATTTTAATTTTTATTATTTAAAAAAAAATCGAAATATTCAGAAAAAGTGATAAAAAAAAATTTTCAGACAATCGTCATTTTGTGAAAAAAATGTTTTCCACTTTTCCGTAGTTCCGACCATTGCGACATTATTCTAGATTAATAATCTTTTTTTTGATTTCAGATAACTAGGAGGGTTGAAATCATGGGCATGGTCACGTGGAAATTTTTAGAGACCCCCCACTTTGTCAGCTAATAATTTTTGAAATTTTTTACTTATTTTAGTTTGTAATTTTTTTCTGTACTCTTCAAAAATTAATAAATAACTAATAAAAAAATGGATAGTAAAAATATTAATTGCCTTTTTTTACGAAACTTTAAAAATTACCTGAAATTCATGCTTCTAGACCAGAATACCCCCTTAAAGCTTTCATGAAAATATTATTCATATTCTGGCTTTGTAGGGCAGTTATATGCCATAGTAGACCGACCTCAACAATTTTTCCGGAGATTGTACAGTTGCATAGTGGTAAAAAAGACCAATTTAGCGGAGTTTTAGCGAAATCATAAATTTTTGAATCCCGCCAAATTTCTGTATTTTTTCTATCGTCAGTGACATTTGAGATGTCGCCAAAAAGTCCAAATGTCACCTTCACATGTACAGACAGTACACAAAAATACTGAGTAATTACAGAAGTGTATTTTGAACACTTACTTGGCCATTGTTAAAGCAAAACTATTGAAGATCCAACAAGCTGTAAGAAATGTAAAGCAGTTTAAAAATATACAGCGAAACGTAACCAAAGACTTCTGTAAATTTTTTGTATAAGCGCTTATGAAGGTTGTTCAGTCAAAATTGCGATTATTGGCATACAACAAAACATCGACTATGTTTTTTTTTTTTTAAACCGTATTACCCTATATGTAAACGATAGCTTTTATACATATTTCTGAAATTGAACATTTCGTACAATAACACAGTACAACAGCTAATCTGGGGGGTGAGAAATTCCAAGTCAGGGTGATGGTACTAGGTCAGTACAGTAAAACCCTCAAAGGGTTTGGGGTTCGTATGTGTCAGTTTTTTTATGACCTTTTAAATTTTTTCCTTATCTTGATGTTTTTTCGCTTAGTTGTAACATTTTTTTTTTTTAGTTCAGAAACTGATGATAGCGATGAATGCGATGCCACTAGTCCCGAACAACCACCATCGAAAAAATCTAGGCAATATTTATTAAAATTTAAAATAAATAAAAAATAAATAAATAAAATAAAAATAAAAAATTATAAAAATGTTTACTTTATTTTTTTAGTAGTTTATGGCCAGAAGTCTGGAGTTATTGGGGAAAATTTATAAAAAAAAGGCGATAAATGACACTTTTTTGAATAAAAACAAATAGAAATTGTAATTCTTAATTTTTCTAAATTTGTTTCATCAAAATCGGACAAGTGGTTCGCGAGTTATGTTAAACTACGTTTTTGCCAAAATGTTTAGTTACTAAATCAACTGAGTTCGTCATGCTGATCATTTACACATGTACATATGTATGTACTATATATTTTATAGAGTCTTTGACGTTTCTTCTGGAAGTTACAAACTTCGTAGAAAACCTAAATGTAATCCAACACTTTTAAATTTGTGTTCATCGAAATCGTTGATCAACTGGATCGCTTGTTCCACCCTGTGAAACTACGTTTTTGCCAGAATGTTTAGTTCTAAATCATTTCGAGTTCGTCATGTGATCATTTACACATACATATATATGTACTATATATTCTATAGAGTCTTCCAACAGTCTCTTCTGAATTAGATACTTATAAATACCTGATTGTCATAATTTATGTTATAACTATTTGTTTCTACCTAAAGCTCTTTGAATTGATGTTAGCCACTGGTTTTTAGACTTCCGAGAATCCGAATTAGTTATGCTAAATGGTTAAGGCTTCAATTTATACAAGTTTGACAAAACTTTATTGCGGTACTTAATCCTTAATATTCGCGACACTTCACACAATTTAATTCATCACACGATAATTTCACAGCCGAGTAACAAATTCAAATTTCAAAAGATAGCAATTTTTTGAGATGAACAATTGTTGTAAATAGTCAAAGTTCAAAAGCGTTTAAAATCTGTAAAAAATACAATCATTTGCGGCTAATTTACTTAATAAGAGCAGCACTTTTAATTGTTTAAAAAACACAGTTACTTTTATTTATACAGTTTAAAGATCTTCGTATGACCTCTCAATTTAACAATAAAAATTTTGAATTGAGCTAAAAACCATTAAAAGCATAGAACTTAAGTGCACCTAGATCATTTCGTTAAAGATATTTATTCGCGTAAGTTGTGTAGTCAGGAGGTAAAATTTTCGTACAATAATACAATTGATAATTAAATGATGAGCAGCTATAAATTCCTAACTCTGATATGTTTTATCGGAATTTGCCATATAAAAACGAATGCCGATATGCGTAAGTATTTGCTGGTGTTAAAGTGAGTTTAGAATTAATTTAGGTTAAAAATTACCGAAGCTAATTATTGTTATAGACAAATACTGTATTTCTGGTGGATGTCTCACATAACCTTTTTATGCCCTTGCTACAAGTTGCTGCTCTCTGTTGCTAATAGAGTACTGTACAGTTTGTAACACCTAAATCACACCTAATCGAGTTAGATAAAGAGTTATATACATATATGTATACATATTTTGAGTGACTGTCTGTCCGTCTTTTCATCCGTGCAAGCGGTACCTTAAGTAAAGTTCAGATATCGTGATGAGATTTGGTACAAATGTTCCATGGCACTCAAAGATTGCTGTTGTTATAGATGGACGTAATCGGATCGCCGTTCCCACGACAGTCGGGTCTACGTAACCGGAACGGACCCGGATTTTTATCCGGCCAAGGACTGTCAACTCGGCAGAATTCTGCCGCTACAACAACAACATGGACGTAATCCGAGACCAGCCTCGCAACCTGAATTAATCGAAAACTTATAAAGTGCCATAACTAAGGTTCATAAAGAGATACAGACTGCCATTAAAGTAGCTCAGTGATTTTCCTTGGTGAGGGGCATCTATGGTTGAAAAATGCTGTTGTTTGGTAGCAAAATTTATGAAAACTTTTTACTTATAAATGCAGTTGTGGCACAATTGATGCATCTATTTTGCTCTGTAGATATCTGCTCTTAAATATTCTTACTTTGTCTTAGAGCGTTATGAAATAAAAATGCTATGAAGTTGCATGTGAAATAATAATGCTATGAAGGTTTAAAAAAAGAGCAATCAATTTAAAACTTTTACAGTTTATTTTTACACTTATGAAAAGTACAAAATTATTTTTTTGTTAAATAAAAAAAAATGTTAACAATATTAAAAATGGCATCCAAAAAAAGCTATCTTAAAAAAGGACTCCCGGTGCCGTTGTTGATTTTGACTCTTCTGAACATCTCAAACATAAAAGCTAAATAAATTATTAATCAGTAGGAGTGCAGATATCGCTGGGACTACAACCAAAAAAAAATTGAAAATTAAAAAAATTTCGCGCTTTTGAAGTTTAGATTCTGAAAACAGCTATTTTTGGTCCAGTTTTAGATCGAAAAAAAATCGAAGTTCTTAAAATTAAAATTCGATCGTAGTCCCAGCGATAGATATTGATCTTATATACACCATATTAAAATTTCAAGTGATTCGGATGGATAGTTTTTTTTTCATCAACGGCACGCCGAAAAAAGTAGTTTTGAGATAAATGAGTTTAAAGTTTAGTGTCTACATTTTAGATACCTGCGTTACCTGCTAAAACGGCTGTAGAAGCTTAAATAATGTGAATATCCTTCCAAAATTTTACAGTATATTCTTAAAGGACTATACTTTCGAACTATCAAAAAAAAATTTTATTCTAGACCACCGGGACCCCTTAATAAAAGAGTAGCTTTCGGTACAACATTGCTAGCATAAATTCTAAAACAATAATTAAATTTTTTCGTTATAAAGTAATTACAAATACTTCTCGTCATTAAATAATATGTAGATGTCTTTTTATATCCAAAAACTAGCGCCAGAAATTGAAAAATGTCGTGCAGGCGATGTGGACTGTATTGCAAAAATTGTACCCTATCTTTTGCAAAATTATGCCAATGGAATTCCTGAGATTGGTCTCACTGACATAGAGAAATTGTCACTAAATAATGTTATTATTACAAAGGCAAAAGAGCAATCGCCAGTTACTTTAAATTTGGCATTCAAAAAGATGTATTTGCACGGTATACGAAATGTAACGATACAACGTGTGGTGGGCTTTGAAAAGGACCTGCTCAATTCAAAATTCGAAACTTATGTTACAATACCCAATTTAGTAGTGGATGGAGAGTATGTCTCCAGTGGAAAGGTGCTTTTGTTGCCAATGGAAGCTACAGGTTTTGCGAAAATAGAGTTGAAGAATACTAGGCTTAGCTTGAAATTTAAGTTCGATGAAGAATGTAAGGATGGCAAGCAGTATGCGAAGATAAAAGCGTTAAAATGCAAATTGACGCCGGAGTTGTAAGTTCAAATCCACTATGAAATTAAGAGTATTATTTGGATTATCTAATCTTTTAGAATAGTTATGAAATTCGACAATCTTTTTAATGGCAATAAACAGCTGGGTGAGTCGTTGAATCACATGATTAATGATAACTGGAAAATACTTTGGGCCGACATGGAATCTCAAGTAAATGAAGCGGTTGCGGGAATAGTCAAGCGGCTGCTGGCGAATGTAATAAGTGTATTGCCCTATGACGATTTTTATCGTGAAGACTGACTGTTCGGAGTACATAGATATTGACGAGCTTATATACAAATTATAAATTGCTACTTAACAATTCTAATTTAATATAAAACTTAAATTGTTATTTATTCGTGAGTAGAAATAATTTGTGATCTGTCCACAAAATCAAACAAAGTTCAGAATATTGTATATCTTATTTTGTGTTATCGTTTAAAAATTATCAGCAATAAGCAAACCTGTTAAAAATCGAGTACACTATAAGCCTTTTTGGACAACTACTTTTCAATTCTTAAAATATTCTGCCTTTTGTAAATTTATTTAGTCGAATCTTATACCACCGAATCCTAGGAGCATCGACTCATCGTTGAAGATTTGGAAAGCGGTAAGTGTGCTCGATCTTTCGTGAGATATATTTTATAACCATGACGGGCATGGTTTAGTAGATAGAGTTGCGCTCTATTACTGTGCACGTTTTGCAGGCAAAAAGCTATCACCTCCAGTTGCCAATGATAACTCTTCAAGTGAATTTCGGTACGAAAAGGTATATACCAGTAAAAACCATCAGCATTCAGGAGTTCGTTTAACTATGTATATCTTGGTTTGAAGAGGTTTGACATAAAAATATTTTTCTTTTAAAGCGTTCGCTTAAGTAGCCGTTCTCGCTTGATGTCTACTGCCTCTGTACAGGCCTCCTAGGTGACTTGCCACCTTTGGACGAACATCGGTGCACAATTTGGGCAAAACTAGAACTCACTGACCAGCGAGCTCACCCGCTTTGCTATTGATTTGAAGATTCCACGTTATTTTTTATAATTAATTATTTTTTAAAAATTATGGACCGTAAATGTCCTCCATGCTCATCTACGTACGTATATGCTTAGAAAATTTTTCATAGCGGCCTGAAGGGTTGAAGTCGGGATTGCTCAATTATCGATTTAATGTACTGCTTCAATTCTGTCAGATTTAAGGGAATTGCTTTTGTACACCTCTTGCTTGACATAACCTTAAAATAAAAGGAGGCTGGTCAGGACATTGAGGGCAGCGGAAAGTGGAGTTTCTTGATATTAATTTGTTTTAAAATTTTCTTTGGAGCTTCGTAATAACCGGTCTCGCTATGTGTACACTTCCTCCGTCTTAGTGGAATCAAACGCTATTGAAAGGATATATCTTCGACAAATTTCTGGGTAAAAAAACTCATCCAACATCTTTAAATAATTGACAGTTACTGTTACACCGTTTCTTCAAAAAGTATGGCCCGACAATACACCTTGATAACACTGCACAGCATGCACAGTGACTCGCTCTGGGTGAAGTTCCGTCTCGTGGATTATTTCTGGATTAGATTCACTCTATATACGGCAATTTTGATTTTTTTAAATTCCATTTAGATCAAAATGGTCCTCATCAGGAAATTTAACAAGTTGTTGTATTCTTCAGAATTTCACTAATTTTTTGACAAGTTCCCGGCGAATAAGCAAATCTAGAGAGTTTAATTGGCTTGTTATTTGAACTTTGTACGGAAAAAGGTTTGAGTTGTTGTGACTTGGCCGTTAAGGTTGCGCCGATAAGTTGCGAGTCGAAACTCTTCGATATGCCAGACGATGCAGCGATCTTATTGCGATACTTCCACAAGCATGTTTACCAACCTCATAATGGTCCATGTACTTTGGGGAGTGCCGCTAAAATACCGTCTGAAGTCTGAACCGAAGAGACGAATTGCAAATCATGGTACTATCCAAATTCCCGTTTCGGTATCCCAAGCATTAATTTTTAAAAAACATAAATAATAACCTGCCAACTAAGAAAGAAGAAAGTCGATTACTTACACAGACAAAAAATAATTACTGTTTGTTTTTGTAGCGCCACGCAGTATATGAATGCAATTCGGTTGTATCAACTTAGTCATCAGAACAAGGGTTTAATAAGCTGAAAAAGGTGCTATTTTAATTTATTTTCTTTTTGTTTATTTTTTAAAATAAAAATAATAATACATTTAGAGGTTTCATAGAGTCTCATAAAGTTATAAGTTATAACGAATCGAAAACAAAGCGTTGAGAATTGTTTACACCAATGTAAAAATTTATGATTTTATTACAATGTTGTGAGTACCCTTAATATTATTTCGAACATATCCTAAAACACTATTACATCTTAGTTGCTTTCATGTCTTCGTCCACGCTCATTGTAGTGTCCATGTTGCTGAAGATCATCGTAAAAAATGTGATCATTGAAAATCTCATCCCTATGATAATAGTTTTGAAAGCCTTGCAATTTTTCACCAGCTTGATAATTATTAGATTCCTCAAAAAACTTTTCAGCATGCTCGCTAGGGGTGTGATCAGTTTTGTGTGTTTGACTTAGTTTTTTGATAGCCGCCTGAGCACCAAGATATCTTAACACCGAGTTCTCCGGCACGTTTTTATTTTCTAGTATACGAGTGTCATAATCATGGTATTCTTCGTCCAACAATTCTTTTGAGCTGACCTCGTCATTTTCCTTGGCATCCTCATCCTCTTTTCTGTCTTCTTTTGCATCAACATTTTCTGCCTCGGTCGCATTCGCTGTAATTGGCGTGACCTTTGCGAAAACATGAGCCAGCTTTGTATCAAGCATTCGTTGATCGGTTGGCTTTTGCTTCTCTAACGCTCTTTTATGCTCAAGCGCACGACTATTGTCCTTTTTTACAATTCCCAAATGTTCACTATATGAGGGGACTTGTTGTTGAGCCAAAGCTTTGGCTACCAAGGCGCAACTTGTTTCCGCTCTCATTCGCACCGGCCTTATTACTATCATATATGGGCTTACCTTGCGTATTTTCTTTAGTCGCTTGGGATTTTTTCGGTATCTACGTGTCACATGGTATTTCACTTTTGTATGTAATGGCGGTTTTATTGTTCGCGCAATTGTCGCGTTTTTGACTTCCTCTCTGTAAGCATTAACAATCACGCAAATCTCCATATTCTCTGGTGTGGGTATAGCTGTAGTATTTTGAAAAGGACACTGCAATATATGATATTCTTGTGAGTAATCCGTTGGTCTTACGGGCAGCTTATAGTAAGCGTGCAGATTTCGTTCTACAATTATTGCCCGCACCATGACCAGCTCCCGTAAGATGGTGAGGACTAAATTTGCGGTGATGATAACGGAATTCAAAGTAGCAGGCATGGTAAGACCCGCAATGTTAAAGAGTGGACTGAATTTATCCCATCCATTTACTGGCTTTTATAAAAATCATTGAATTTGTGTGATAGTAATTGGAAACGATTTTATTTGAGCACAGAAAAGGAAATAACAATAATTTGTACAAATTATGTTATAATTGAATTTTGCGGTTTGTGCAGCGGCTCTTGCGTTCAATGTCAATAATAGTTTGAAGCTTACACTGTTCGTTATGGTGCAACACCCTTCTGGAGTTGGTCGAGCTTCTGCTCCTATTGCAGAGCGGTCTCATTTTTGTCAATTTTTTTTACATTTTACCTTAGTTAACGCCAATCCAACGTTAAATCTGTTATGCTTCTTACAAACTTTACATACAATAAGATTTTGGACATTTAATGCAAAGCTGGAACGATGAGCGATCGCTAGAGGAAATAGTTAATTTTAGTCGAAACTGAATTCAAAGCTTGAGTGGGTTACTTGAAGAGCATTCGTTATTTTTTGTTCTATTACTTCCTTTGGTTCGAAAATTCGAAAGTGTATTCTTTCTTTTATTGGGGGCGTTTTCTACGTGGCGGGTCCCAAATCCAGCGCACAACCCTGTGTAGGGGTAATTTCGCCTTCGAACGGTTGTTCTTAGACTACACAGAGAATAATTGGTCTAAAACCGGAAGTAGTGAGCTGCTTGAGCCATATGTAAAATAATCGTTTCTGGCCACTCCCAAACGAATGGCGATCAGAGAACTTTAATCATTTGCGTGAACTTCTACAAATGACTCCATCCTCCACGATGTCAAAATCATGCTTGTCGTCAAGATGGGCAAAGAAGGTATATTTGGCACTACGGTCGAGGTCGCGCTCCGAGGTCCTAACATCGCCTCGGAGAATGCAAAAGAACAGCTGGTACGAAGAGGAGTGCCGTGTCGCAGCGGAGAGAAAACAGACTGCCTACCTGGCAACGTTACGATCGACCACAACACGTGCGAGATGGGATAGATACCGAGAGTTGAAAAGGGAAGCCAGACGCATTTGCAGACAGAAAAAGAGACCGAAATGCGTGAGTATGAAGAGCTTGACAAGCGGGCCGACGGGTGTAATGCTCGAAAACTCTACGAAAAAATGTGGCGACTAACAGAAGGTTTCAAGACCGGAGCATACTCTTGTAGAACCCCCAAATGTGATCTAGCGACCGATGCACAAAGCATACTAAAATTATGGAGAGAACACTTCCCCAGCCTGCTGAATGGCAGTAAAAGTACAACGCCTGGAGGAGGCGAACTCGATTCCCCAATCGATGACGATGGAGCAGACGTTCCATTGCCCGACAACGAAGAAGTTCGAATAACAATCACCCGCCTGAAGAACAACAAAGCGGCGTGGGACGATGGATTACCGGCTGAGCTATTCAAACACGGTGGCGAAGAACTGATAAGGAGCATGCATCAGCTTCTTTGTAAAATATGGTCCGACGAAAGCATGCCCAAAGATTGGAATTTTAGTGTGCTCTGCCCAATCCACAAAAAGGGGGACCCACAATCTGCGCTAACTACCGTGGGATAAGCCTCCTCAACATCGCCTTTAAGGTTCTATCGAGCGTATTGTGTGAAAGATTAAAGCTCACCGTCAACAAACTGGCAAATCAACAATCGACCAGATATTCACTAAATTTTGGAAAAGATCAGTGAAAGGAGAATCGACACACACCACCTCTTCGTCGATTTCAAAGCTGCTTTCGACAGCACGAAAAGGAGCTGCCTTTATGCCGCGATGACTGAATTTGGTATCCCCGCGAAACTAATACGGCTATGTAAACTGACGTTGGGCAACACCAAAAACTCTGTCATGATCGGGAAGAACCTCTCCGAGCCGTTCGATACCAAACGAGGTTTCAGAAAAGGCGACTCCCTATCGTGCGACTTTTTCAATCTGCTGATATTGTTATCATCGGCCTCAACACCTGCGCCGTGAGTTCTACTTTCTCCAGACTGGACAAGGAAGCAAGGCAAATGAGTCTGGCAATGAACGAGGGCAAGACGAAATATCTCCTGTCATCAAACAAACAGTCATCGCACTCGCGACTTGGCTCTCACGTTCCTGTTGACAGTCATAATTTTGAAGTTGTAGATAGTTTCGTATATTTAGGAACCAGCAGAAACACCATCAACAATGTCATCTCTTGCCAACAGGTGCTACTTCGGACTGAGCAGGCAATTGAGAAGTAAAGTCCTCTCTCGACTAACAAAACCCGAACTCTATAAGTCACTCATTATTCTCGTCCTGTTTTATGGTGCAGAGGCACCGTACGCAATAACTGATGAGTCGACGTTGCGAGTTTTCGAGAGAAAAGTTCTGCGAAAGATTTACGGTCATTTGCGCGGTGGCCACGGCGAATATTGCATTCGATGGAACGATGAGCTATATGAGATATACGACGATATTGACATAGTTCAGCGAATTAAAAGACAGCGGCTACGCTGGCTAGGTCATGTTGTTCAAATGGACGAAAACACTCCAGCTCTGAAAGTATTCGACGCTGTACCCTCCGAGTTAAACAGAAGAAGAAGAAGACCTCCACTCTGTTGGAAGGACCAAGTGGACCTGGCTTCGCTTGGAATATCCAATTGCGAAAAGAAGAAAGGTCTGGCGTGCTGTTGTTAACCGTGGAAGCGATGTCTACGCCAATAAAGAAGAAGAAGGAAAGGGTATTCTTAAAATTTTAAAACAACCGATTATGTAATTGTTCCTTATTTTTTTTATTATTTTATTCATTAAAGTCTATATGGTTTATTGGTATACAATCCTTTACAGAAACCTGTAGATTTATCAGTTAACATGCCATGACAACTAAATAAATAGATTCTACAGGTGGTATTCTCTATACCTATATTTAGATAGTAGTTATTACCTTCTTTTACTTTTAAGAGGATTTTTTAGTGCGCAAGCGCTTCATCTATTATTTTGTTTTTGACCTTGATTTTATTTTGTCAATTGTTAGTAAACAAAAATGGATAATATTTATGTAGTACTCTTTGTTAGTAAATAATAGGGTTAAAGTTTTCGTGAGCAAATCTATTAAGGGGTTATTAAACTTTTTGAAGTAGGTCGCTTGCGACATAACATGCTTTGGCTGTTGAGAGGATTTCAGCAACCTTGGTTATTTATAGTACATATCTACTTTAGTGAATATTTTAGTCTTCTTATACAGGCTAACAAAGATTTTGGAGGAACTTGTAAAATTGTGGCAAGCATTCAGAAAAGCGAGTCCGTTGGAATGATTATGGTGGTTTTGGGTATGAAACGCGTTCTTGATTGACGCGTCCCGACAAAACTTATTTTTTTTCAAAAAGAGTATCGTAAACAGGTCTTTTTGGACATGCTTGATCGTGCGAGTTCCAATGCCACATTCATGGAGAGCATTATAACTTCTGATGAGACATGGGTTAATGAGTTTGACATGCAGACAAGTTAAGAGTCATCGGAATGGAACCCGTCTTCAGGGGATCGAAGAGGTAGGACAAAATTCGCTGAAGGAGCTGAAGGCCATCCCAAAAAGTGCTTATGAAAAGTGTTTTAAGGACTGGAAACATCGTTGGTACAAGTGTATTACATCTGGCGGGGATTACTTTGAAGGCGACAAAATAAATATTGAGAGCAATAATATTTTGCGTTTTAGTTGCAAATTCCTGGTCTTTTTTTAACATTGTGTATTAGACAAGTTGACTGATATTTTCGTTAAGAAGTTTGCAATAGCCTTTGGGATCCACATATTCGGTATATGGGAGCTTGAATAGTTTTGACAGGACTTGGACAATTTTTGGTCTTAAGATGGCACACCTTAAAGGCACAATTCGTCCAAAGTTTTATCCCATTACATTAATTGATATTATTATTTTTGATTTGTACATTGTAAAGTGAAAGAATCAAGTGGAATTTAAAACTGCGATATATGGGAAGTAGGCGTGGTTGTATCCCGATTTCGCTCATTTCAACACCGTAATATAGGTGTCAGAAGAGCGTTATATATATACCGACATTGTTTGAAATTGGTCGAGCACGTCTCGAGATATGCGGTTTCCCCTAAAGGAACGCGGTGCCACGCCCATTGTCCAATTTCGACCCCTTTTCTTTTAGAGTCCTCTCATCAATTTAATGTTGCTGACGTATTTAGTTATTGATCCATCGCGCTTTTTGTTGTTTTTAATAGAACCGTTATATGGGGAGTTGGCAAGGTTATCATTCGATTTCATCCACTTTTGCAGTATCGGTAGAGTTGCTTAAAAAAATTGTCCTTTTAGAGGGCGTGGCTCCGCCCATTTCTTGCAAAGACCTGTGTTAAATCAAAATTGTATATCTGAATTTAGTGCTTAGTTATGTTTTATAGGTTTTCGTTTAATGGCGTTTTAAGGTCGCAACATGTTGCGAAAGTATAAAATTTTAATGTTTGGGGAATTACTTATGCTGCAGGTGAAAACTTGAACAACATATTTAAGGTTCAATATTTCGTTGGGACAAAATAAAACAAGTTGTGTTTTTCTAGCTTTAGTGCTGTAGATGTTAAAACTCCAACATTTCAATACGTTAGTTCGAGAAATAGTGATACATAATGAGAAAATGAAATTTCATATAAAGAATAGGCATAT